>WBNH01008007.1:157861-212504 GCA_013401255.1 Urocolius indicus | reverse complement strand
GTGGGGGGAGGAGGCAGAGATATCGGGAGCAGTGAGCTGGGCCCGGGAAGAAAGGAGGGATGGGGGAGGGAGATCTTAAAGTGCTGGTTATAAATTTCTCATCATCTTACTCTCTTTTGCTTTTATTCAGTTCTGTTTCTTGTAGAAAAAACTTTCCTACTTTCCTCTCTAAGTTGAGTACTGCAGTTTGTTTTGCCCAGAACCGTAATTGGCAGTGAGCCCTCCCTGCCCTTGTCTTAATCCACAACAACCTTGCTTATCTTTTTACTCCCATTTCACTGGGGCCTCTGCCATCCTAACGAGGGTGGGGGTGAATGGGGGCACCGAGCAAGAGACTGTCATGGTGCTGCTGTGCTAGCTGGGCCAAACCACGACAGGGGACCAATGAGCTTACTGAATCTATTCCAGCTTTAAACTGCTCCCCATGACAGCTGTACTGGCACAAATTAGGGAGTGCGAAGAAACAGAGAGGAAAAGATGGATTGCTTCTTTTGTTAGTGTGCCAGCATAAAGCACTCAAAGCTCTCACCTAAGAGTCATTTTGACACTTGTGCTATCCAACAAGACTATGGTTCCACAGACAGTTTTCACTTAATATCCACTCTCATTGCACCTTCCTCTCTTATTATCCCCTTGGTGCTACAGGTAAAAATACTGGGGAAGTACTTTCCTAGGGTAAAAAAGTGACTATGTAACTTCCAGTGTACAGATGAATTGGAGTGGGATAATTCAGGTCCTAGTGTGTACAGAAATTTGGTGCATTTTGTGATTTTTTAATTTACTGATTCAAAGCCTTCCTTCCAACACATTGTTGAGAAACAGATCTAGAACATTAAAAATAATAATTAAAAAAAAAAAAAAAAAAACCAGACAGACAGGGAGAAAGAGCAGAAAGCTCTAAGAAGTTTGAGTATCAAAGTCCAAACTTGTAAATCTGAAAATTCCCATTCAGTCCCTACCTTGGACATGGTATAGGAGAACTCTGTATCTCTTCTATCCTTTTGAATTAAACTTTTCCTGACTACCTAGAGTTGTGCCCTTGCTCAGCCCAGAACTGCCAACTATGATAACGTCAACAAATCTGAAAATCTGTTCTCCCAGTGAATATAATGAAATTCCTCTATCTAAATTGCTTAAGAATTTGCAGATTTTCTCTGGGCATAACAAACTCTATTTCTCAAAAAAAAAATGCACTTTGGTATCACTCTCAGGACTCCAAAGTGTTTTGCATGAGCTCTCATACCATTTAACTGTTCTGACTATTGGGTAATATACTATCTGTCTTGTCCTCTCTGATCACATTTTCCTGATCAAACTATCAAACAGTAATCAAACTATACATTATTCTTTCCTACTTTGGGAGAAAGACACTGAATTCCTGACCTCTAGGTAAGTGCTCTAAAAAATGAACTACTACATAATGAGATATCATCTTGCAAATAGGTTTTAAAATAACTTGAAACTTTCTTAGATCTTAAAAAAAATCACATGTCTTCATCAGTTTAAAAACCATGAACAGGATTTAAGGTATGTATATATATATATGGTCAGAAATATTTAAGTACACTCATGCTGGTATCATCTACCTGGATTTTGAACCATTTTGAGTGATTCCATGCTTAGAGTTCATGCTATTCTGGATTTAATTTTGAGGAGACAAACTTTTCCCACATTCACTCACAGTTCTAGGGTGAAAAACATTTTGATTTCATTATGGTTAACAGGTGATACTCATACTGTCACAGTGCCTAAACCAGGCTTTCTGTGCTCATAATGACTTGCCGGTGGTATGTGGTGAGTAAATCTGAGCCATCAGAACTTCATTCCTTGCTGCAGAATCTTGCATACACCTGCTCAGTCACCAGAGGAACAAATTTCGTAATGCAGAGAGTTATAATTCACTTTTAGCCTTGGGTTATAGCAACAGGAATCACTTGTGATACGAAGAGTAGCTAAGCTGAACAAGGCCTAAAGACTTTGAAATATACACAGATGCACTTAACATATCTAGAATGGGAACGGATCAAGGTATTAAATTTCAAGGTATTAAACTCTAAATCTTCCCATCATAGACCTCATGAAAATGGAGTCAAGGTAAAGAGAACTTTTTTTTTTTTAGATCTTTGCACAAATATAATGTATTGTGCTTGCTTTCAACTTCATCAGCACACTGGCACACATTCTCAGAGCTGTGCTGAAACCATTGAGAGATGCTGCTGTGGGAAGATACTAAAGTAGTATTTAAATAGAAGTTCTTAGATAAAAACTGTTCTGCCTGGATTCTGTTACATTTAAGGAACAGGAAAACAAATCAATGTTGCCAAATGGGAAAGGATGAGATCAATAGGGGCAGAAAACACATTTTCAAGGCATTAAAAATCCAAAAAGTAAAACCAAAAGTCTAAAAACTCTGAACAATTACCTGTCTGTATCCTTTTAAATCAAAATTCATGGCATTTATAGAATGCTAGATATAAGATAATATCTAGCATCTGAGTGCTTAGCATTGCAGTTTTCTGATAATGTACCTCTAAATGCTTAGACCTTAAACAGAGCTTTGTATTCATCAGCTATGATTTATGGAAGTAGTAATTCCTCTTCTCCCTATATTTCATGCCATTAAAAAGAAAGATTGGTCTATCAGTTGAAATTCTATTTCTTCAGGTAGAGTTGCAAGAACAGTAAAAACTATAGATGATCCACATTTCAGAAAAATTTATTTTCTGAAGATTAGCTACATTGATACTGAATAAAAGTCTAAGTCATCTTAAGCCTTACTCACAGCTCTCTCACTTTTCTGTCCAAGTTTCCAGAAAGTACATGGAGCAATGTTGCCAGAGCTGGAGGAAAAAAAGTATACCAAAGCACTAGAAAGGCAGACAATTTCAGAAAAAAAGAGTTTGTTTTTTAGCATATGGCCCTAGTTTCCATTATGTCGTTGTCTCATATCTTAGTATGGACACCAATCCTAAGTAAAAGAAATCACAGAATACCAGGTTGGAAGAGATCTCCAAACTTTCTTGGCAAAAAATGAACTGTTTGGAGCAGTAGCACATACATTGATATCTCAGCCTAAAGGAAGGAGAAACATTTAATAACTGCCAACTTATTTCAAAGGAGAGAGAGATTCTTGCTAAGAGACATTGTAGATTTGTGAATGGAAGCAGGAGTAACATTTTAGCAGCTGTGGACATTAGCATCACACGTATGGAATCTGTTAAAATAAAGCCAAAATCATGCATATGTTCTTATATTGCTGTGTCTGTGAACTCATTCAAATATTGTAGTAGATTTATTCAAAACTCTCCAATATAAAGGGAATAAAGAAATAAAAGACAGCCAGACTGGACTACTTTGAGAGTCTGTTCTTACTAGGTTTTGACAGAAGTAGAAAGCAGTCGCTTTAGCTATACAGAAGAGAAACAACTGATACTGTAGACATCAAGATACTGAATAGAAACATAACAGCTGATCAATGCAGAGCAAAGAGTCTTGAAGTTGTTAGCCATAGTCTGAAGAAGCACTTAATTCTTCCTTCTTAATTACTTTATCTCCACATGACCCAGAGCTCTTTCTACATAGAAAAGTATAGTATTTCTGGGAAATGGTTTCCGATGAATGTTTTTTACCGTGCTCTATAGCCAATACAGAGGGGTGATCCAGTCACACGGTACCTTGCGATCAAGTGCTATGTGAGTATTACCTGCTTGGAAACATCTGCTATGCTTATACAGTGTGAGTTATCAAACAGATAGGTATATGACTTGCCTAAATGGCAGAGTTCTGCATTCACATTTAGATCTGATGGCAATGTTAGGATTATCACCAGAAGTTAATCACAGAACTTTTGCCAGCTAAGATTTAAGAACCACTGAAAATCTGAGGTAGTACTTTTGAGCATGTAAAAGAGGATTGTTTTTCCTTGAAAAAGGTTTTAAATTATGTTACTGTGGTTTTATATGTTATTTAATAACTGTTAAAAGAATAGCACAAGTCTCAGCCCTCCAGCCAAATAGCCCACTGCTATGTTTTTTCAGTAGCTAGTGGTAGAAAGCCTCCTAAAAACTTTTAAACTATGCAGTTAAAATGTAGAAACATTATTTCAAAGCCTAATGAATATGTATACTTGTTTTCATTCATTCACTTGTTGAGCAACCCACCTCTCCACAGTCTGGCCTAGTTACCACAAAAATAAGTGTAAAACGAGAAGACAAACTCAGCTTGACTTTTCAGACACCTCAGACATCCAGCAGTTGAGTTCTTAAAGGTTTACTTGCATGAACAGTCAACCGAGAAACTCATTCTTTGCCCTTCCCATTGCAGTTTCTCAGTCCTGTACACCTGTTCCCTGTCACGTTCATTCTCCGTCATTGCTTGCCATGTGAAAGGAATACTGTACAGCAACACACCCGTAACCAGAGGAGAGCTTCCAACAAAGGGTTTTGTGTATCAGCAGTTAACATGCTAGAGACCCTCCAGAAGGTTTTAACAGCCCCCAGGCTGCAAAGGTCAGACAGAAACAAAGTTTTTGCATATCTTCTATAAGGAAATGCACTTAGCTCAATACTCACTTAAGAGACAGTGATCTCTAATTCCTAAGTTCCAAGGAGTTCCTCACTTGGCAAGAACCAGCTTTTCCCTCTCACAGATTGAGGACTTTGCAAAAAAACACCCCCTCCCAGATCTCAAATCTTGCTGAACTCTGAGGTATAACATCACTTCTCTTCCTTCTTCCCAGTCGTAGCAGTGTATACCAAGAAAAAATTATCAACAACCAAACAAAAAAACCTACAAAAAAAAAAAAACAAAAAACCAACAAATCCTCCAGGTATTAGCCTACTGATAATACTGAAGGGTATGCTAAGGAAATGGAGAACAAGTACCATAAAAGCCATCCAAAATAGATGTTTTAGATGGGTGGACAGCGTCTCTGCATCAAATAATTTCCTACACATTTCTGAGGTGAAAAATCTCTCACTTCAAAGTGCAAATTCTGTTTTCAGAGACATGGACAAATAGTTTTTATAGAGCCCAACTATTTTACAGTATCTGCAAAAGCCTGTCAGTTTTATGGCACCTTTCCATCTTATGAAGGTTATACTATCATCACATTGTTTGAAAATGTTAACTGTACATCAATAAACACGTATGCATGTTACCTTGCTTGAAGACTTGTTCCCATAGAAATCACGTTTTTTATCTTTGGTAGCATTTAGGACTGACTGACCCATATTTCCAAATACATGAAAAGACACTAAAAATATATATATAATAATAGTTTAAATACAGTAACTACAAGAGAAGTATTCCATAAAATGTTAGGCAAGATATAGGCACCATGAACCCTATTTACTATTGGCTTCAGTAGATAAAAGGTTTTATTTGTCTTTAAAATCTAATGAAAGGCAGTAAAAAGCGAGACATAATAAAGTATCAAGCTTGGTGAGGGCTTAAAGAAACAGAAAACACTGAAATAAAAGCAAGTCTGATGTTCTTTATTCCAACTGTCAACTTTACCCTGTATAAGCATATGCAGATTCTTCACATTCATTTTTACAACTAATTCCCTTTGCACTCAGTAGAGTTCCTCACTAAGCATAATTTAGTAAAACTTCTGTATTGAGACATTGGTATACAGGAATTTACCTGCAACTCTCTTGCCTTAAAGTACCATTCCTCAAGAACATGGAAAGAGAAATTTTTATTGGTCAGTCTTCACCAAACTCAGCTAGGCTATTCCAAAACAAAGAACTATGAGCTCAACTTTTCAGAACAGACCAATGTCAAAAAGCCACCAGAATGTCATCAGCTGAACATTTAAGAGAATTGCCATTCACTTACCCATGGGAAGGCAAGATGTGAGAATCAAAGTAGCATTTCTGTGAAGATTGTTTTGAAATGTTTCTACTGAAGAATATTATAAATATTTTATTGGGAGAACAGATAGAAATTTCAATTGTCCCTTAAAGAGCTATTGTGCCAAATTTAGAGATTAAATTCAACCATTAAAGTATCAAACTCAGAGATTTTAGTCATGTTTTTATTGGAAATCAAAATGCAATTTTAAACTATGAAGCCTCTACTGATGCCTCTATAATAGAAGCATTTTGAAGTTGGACTCAAATGGTTTATTCAGCTTAAACTGACATTGAATAGAAGAGATCTAGTCTTGGAATAAAATAGTAATTTTTCCAGATAAAAACATATCTGTAAAGACTCAATCTTATTGAAGATACAGAAGAGGGCAGCTGTTGTCTTTGATTATATTTTACTAAGTATGAATCAGTTTTAACATACAAAGTCAACAAAACAGAATAGATTAATGCTCACCATGTGGGGACATATGCAGATGATAAGGATGATCATAGCTCCTCATTACTGCGCCCTGTCGCAATAGCAACATTTAACAAGGATAAGCGTAGCACAGCCCCAGATGCACTATAACACTCATACAGGTTAAGCCAGACAGAGAGTCCTTTGTCTCCCTCCCTGGTTGCAAAAGGTATACTCACCAAACTTGTCAAACACACACATTGTGCAAAACATCCAAGGTTCACCAGATTTGGGTTGTTTTGGATCAACTTATTATCCTTGTCAGACCCTGCAAGTCATCATCACTAGTCCTGAAGACCTCTCTGGAGAGCATGGCTGGCGGCCATCATTCTGAGAGAAGCAATTGCCTCCTTCCTCTCCGGGTGGATTTATTTTGGCAGCTATCTGTAAGCTCGACATATTGGAGAGCATAACCTGATCATTTCAGAGGAAGATTTCATTCTATCAATGACTTCTGCTTCAATCTACCAAGGTGTCATTTTTATACACAGTTTTTGTACAGGGTATACCAATATCTCAAGTTTAGATTTCTGCTGCAGTCACTTTTTTTGGGAAAAATGCACAGTATAAAAAGTGCTCCTATCAATATTGCATTAAGACTATGAATACATAACTTAATTGTTTCTAAGAGAGCTAATTTCTCTTTGCTACTGCATTAGTTAATTAAGGAGAGTCTCATAGCAAAACCCCAATCTTTTCATAAATTTGTATTAAAGCAGAATCTGTATGTCTTTCACATGTGGTTAAAATCCAATCAACAATACTCCATGATAGCTCATTAACTAAAAGCAAATGTAAGCTCATTAATTGCCACAGGCCAGCTAAGGTGATATTCATGTGAAAAATCATGAACATCAAGGGATGCAGCTCAAGTACTGTTGATGGTAAGAATGAAGCTGGGAGCATCTGGTTGTGTGTCACTACTGTGTAGCAGCAAGATTTGTCAGACATTTTTGAGTGCAAAGTTGTTCATAGGCCAATTAAACCACAGCCCTCAGGGACAACTGAGAGATAGCAGTGGAAAGAAAAAAAATACTTTTTTCCTGGTGTACTACTTGTTACAAGAACAACTATGACATAGCACTGCACATGAACTGAACATTTATATCAGCATAGCAAAATACTAAGTAAACCAATTCCAAGGAGTAGAAAATAAGAAGAGTGTCAAACCACATTGACTTCCTGCTCTCCCAGAAGAATACCTAAGAAAATCTTGACTTGAAATATTTTAATAAATTTTTTTAAATTGTGGAGGCTATATAAAATCACATATTTAATCTTATATTTATACTTAGATCAAATTTATCTTCTATTTATTTAATCTTGCTGAAGTAAGGTGTTTTGTACAATATGTTGATAGACTATTTAAGAATTATTTAGATACATGGTTCAAAGCCCCTAAATTATTCTATCACTAATAAAAAATATCCATTTGTATTTAAGTGTTTCCATTATTCTACCTTCAATATTACTGTATTCACTGCTGTTGTATTCACTATTAATAACTATAATTTATCTTCTCATATAACCAAGTCATTAGGAAATATATCTACAGATTCATTCTTTAAATAAAAGTAAGACATTACTCCTATCCATTTCAGCTAATTAAAAAGATGATTTTCACCTCTCTGCTTGATGAAAAAGAGTATACTGCACAAACATGACCACTGGTGCAAAGCCAGGGGAAACACAGACAAATGATAGTAGCTTTTAGACCTATTACAGAAATTTCATCTCAGCAGCACCAGAGTCTATGAATTTAGAATGAAATACCCATTTAATCCAGAATATATTTTAAATTATGTTATTATAATATTAAATTATTATATTTTAAATTAATAGGGATNAAACCCAAAACACCCAACACATTTATTTGATATTGTTCCCTAGAAGGTCATAGCACAAGAATTTCAATTCTTCTCTGAATAAATGTCCAATAAATTCCATGGGAACCAGTATAAGTGCAGAAGAATGCGAAAGAAACACATTTCAGAATATCCCATGGTGGTTAAGCTAATATCCAGCATTTAGAAAATCCATTCCTCAAAACTGGGAAGAACACACAAGTGTTTTCTTGCCAGCATAAAAGGAGAGTAATAACTGGAATAATTTTTATTAGGAATGGAATCTGAATCTTATTATTCTCACTCAAAATGTTTTTATATTTTTTTATTCAGCTTTTTAGAGTTTATTTCCTTTATTTTCAGTAAGTAAGGTTTCATAATATCTCTCCTACTTAAGATTACTCTCTAGTCTTTGCTCAGACTTGAAACTGCTATCTCTTCAGCCAAAACAATATGCTTCATCAAGAACTACACACTTCTGTTATCCAGAAAAAATTCATTCATGTTACACTAACTTGAAAGCAATTAGGCACTTACAATAGTTGCGTTCCCATGACTCTTAAAAACTACCAGGGTCAGTAAACAGAATATTTTTAAATCTATATTATATCTGGTTTAATTTTACACTAGGAAGGGGGTAAAGATTCAAAATTTCAAGAATAAAACTTGAAATGTAATAACTAATAAGATTCAAAGGCAAGTTAAATGTATCTTCGACATATCCAGGCATATCATCTTTCCCCCTCCAAATCTTGAAGTTCATAGATGTTACAGATCTTCACACTATCTGAAATTAAAGTTGCACTTGCAGATTGTCATCTGTAATGCTCTCAGAGTGTCACAAAATTTCTAACACGGTCTTCGATGTTCTCTGGTATGGAAATGTCTAGAAAAGTTTGTGATTTTGAATGTCTGCCTCGGTAGACATGGTTACGTCCTTGTGCAAGCATTTTACATTTAACATCACTGTGGTGTCTTTGGCTTTCACTTTATATTTAACATCACTGTAGTGTCCTTGGCTTTCATTCCAAACATATTTCTTAGCAGTGATTTTTATACTAGCTGAGCAGTCTGAGAAAAGCCTGTGATGAAGGGTTTCTAAATGTGATTCTGTGTTCTTCTGTGTTAGTTGTGATTTCAAATGGCATCTCCCTTTTGTTCCATCGTAGAAAACCTTCACTCTTGCATTAGTCTTAGCTAAAATGCATCAGCTTTTACACTTACTCTAACTCCATCAAACAGAAAATAACCACTACTTTAAATAACATAGCATATCTACTCAAAAACCCAATCATAGCCATATGTTTAACAGCAAAACTCACAAAGCCTTAAGGGAGTTTCCTCACCTTTCTTCTGTATTCTTTGTTATTATCTATTATTTCATTCTTCTGGTACTTATCACCTGGAATTACAATATTTGTGACCTGAGAGGGCTTGATTTTTACATAATTCTGAAAAATATTAATAATATGTTTTTATGCTATTTGATTGGGAGAGTAAAAGAGAAACTTCAAAGAGCTCAAACTCCCCTAGGAGTTACACTTTAAAATAACAGTATCTCTGTATTGCCAAGAGGAGATGGGGAGGAAACAACAGACCTTTAAATTAATATTACATTGGCAGCAGGTTTTTACAGACTACATTGAGGGCTGTGTGCTGACTCCCTGGCTTAATGAACAGTTTGATTTAAAGCTTAAAATTATTAAGTCTTCTCCCAGAGTCATAAATAATGCACTTTATAATATTCCTATCAAGCATATAAAACTACATTTGTCTTCCATTAACAACACACTTTAAGTAGTCTGACCTCTTCAGATATATAAGAACATGCAATTAGTGCAATTTGTCACAGGTCCTTTACATTTTAATAAGATGTAATTAATTGTCTGTTTAGTCTAATTAACTTTGAAGCCCTGACAGTTCTTGCTCTCTGATATAAAGCACAGCTCCTTATTTGAATTGCTAATATTGGACAGACTGCCTCCATACAACAATAAATTTCAATCTGTATACCTTTGCAGGCTAAGACACACTGGACTAACCTATCAATATTTACATTAACTTTTCCAAAGCCTTTTTTATCAATCTGTGCTAATATACAAGTCAACAATATATAGGAGTCAATGTGTTTGTGAAACAATTGGAGTTACTATACATTATTATTAAAATTCTATTAATGATCTCACAACTGAATAATTCTGTTTCAGTCATACTGATCATGTTTCACATGATTTAACAAACAAGTTTCAGACACAGGCCAACAGAGTAAAATTTTTACCTTTTTTAAAGCTATCTTGCAGCTCATGAAGAACATAGTGGATATTTAACAGATGACTCTGAAAATATGACACCTAACTGATCAGAGAAAGCTTCAACTGCATAGAAGTAACATTTAATAGAGTTAACTGTTAAAAGTTCTGGAAGCCTGATTTTGTGATTTTTTTTTTTAGCTGTATGAGATGATATACCTTGATTTGAATGCAAATTATTACTAAAAAATATCACAGATTTATTTTATATTCTCTCTCTCCATGATGATTTTAAGTACTTAGAGGAGTGAATTTGCAGATGACAAATGGCACTTAATTCAACCGAATAGTAAACAAACGTCAAGTTCTGACATCCTGAATTAAAATCACATACCTCTCCTAAATTAAAGTCACATTCTGTGTAAAAAATACCGCAAAAGTTAATGATCTTCAGAACTGTAGAAATAAGAGAATGTGAGAATCTGCACAGAAAAGAACATGTGGAGGACAGAAACCATTTGATGAAGTGTTGATTTAAGTTCAAAAAGAGCATATATAACACATTCAATAGAAGTTTTTTGCAAGTTGAAATAATATTTTTTTATCCTAAAACCAGGAATAATTTCACAGTCTTGGGTTCTGAACATAGTCCTCACAGAATGCAAAATGAGGGGATGCATAAATCTCACCTGCTATAACATATAGACACTGACAGGGACAGAATGAGTACCAAAGCAAACACGAGGTAGAAATGATTTTTTTATTACTTTAGGTATTTCTAGATGTCAGATAAAAATGAAAGCACTGCTAAAAATTTTACAGAATGACAGCAGTGCCTTATGGATAACATTCTATAGTTTGATATATGAGGCAGAAAATGTGAAAAATATTGTGAAGCATCACCTTGACATGATGATGGAATGCCACAGGAAATGTGCTAACTCCAGAGGAATGTGACAGACCACTGTTAAATAAAAGAAGGAGGCTTTGGGTCCAATAGAGAAAAAAAAAAAAGAAAAAGAATCATCAAACACTGTCTTTAGAAGAACAAAAGTTGCTAAACTTTGTTTCTTTTTTGTTTTTACATAGCTGCTCAAATTTATTTGGACAGGATTATCCATCAGAGTTTTAGTAAGTATCAAGGATTTTGCAAGCATTTCTACTACACCATTTAAAGAAGACCAGAGGAAATGTCATCTCCAGCATTACAAAATTTATAGTACAGGCTATTACAACAGACTAGGTATTTTTTAAAAGCATTCAAATATGAAGGCTCAATAGGCAGTAGTTTTGTGGCTAAAGCAATTTAAACTAACTGTTACAGTTTCATTTATCAAAGTATGTTCCAAACCTGACTATAAACAATGAAAAGTCGAAAATGAGTAAGTACCAAATACACATCCATTTATGTGCCCACATAACATGACATATAAAACAGATGCATCTGTACATTACATACTTTAATATAGAATACGAAATTGTGCTATATCTTTAAAGAAAAAAGAAACAGTTTATGCATTAGCACAGCATGAATAGCTGGGTCTGACCTGCAAAGAGAGGCCATCTGCAAATACCCTTCCCACTTTAACACCAGGCTTGGATAAGACCTACATCGGCATCATTCCCCTATGTACATAGCTGACCAGGAAGAGGCCAGGCCTGCAAGCAGAAAGGGCTGCTGGATAGTACAGTGGCTTCTCCAACTGAGGCACAAATCTTGCAAGGGCTACAGAGCTCACCTGCCTCACGCTCTGCCCTTACCCTTTCATGATCCTATTTACGAAGCCCCATCTTCACTGTGCAGGGGCAGAGGTGATACAAGTGGTGATGACTAAGAATAGTATTAACAGTTAATAGTATTATCAGGCATTGTAGATAAAGAAATTAAGTATATGAACATACTGAAGATATATCAACGCACTAACATGCACAAGACTTCACGTACTTAACACTTAGATAAAATAAATCTCAGCCAAAATGTTGTGTCTGGCATCAGGCACCTCATTTTAATGAAGAAATGCTAGTTAAAAGAAGCTTAGTGAGCATTGATATAAAACCTGACCCGAGCAGGGAGGCTGAAGGAATAAAAAATGGAAGTCCAAGCCATACAACTGATTTCCAAATATGTAGAAATTATACAGTCAGTAGACAATCAGTTCAAATCTGATAGTAAGTAATAGAACTCTACTGGTGAAGAAAGGATTTAATCATTGCATATTTGGGAGGAGGAAAAGTAATCCTTAGTTTAAACATTAGGAAAATTAATTTTTAACCATAGCATTGCAAATACATCTGTCAGGGATGCTTTCAGTATATTTGTTTCAGAGGGCATAAGCAGATAAGTTAATAATTTCAAGTCCCTTCTAGATGAATCTTTCAAAGACTTCTAATGATAGAAAAAAAAAGTCATTCCTAATATGCAACATTTGAACAGAAGTGAATTTGTATCAATAGTGACTTATTATTTCATTTCATTACATATATTTGAGATGAAATAATTTTTGTCTGCCGAGGAAAAAAGAAAAAAAACACACCAAGACTTCCTAAATTAATATATCCTAAACTAATGTGTGCCAGAGAAGAAAAGTTTAGCAATGTTGACAGTAGTTGACATGCAGGTATGATTGATGTCTGCCTTCTTTCCAAGGAAGAATGGAAAGCTGGCAAATGCCACATATACATAATGCATTGAATTTTAAGCCAAATTGGTTTTCAGACATCGTACTTGACATTTTCCTCTTATTCTTCAAATTATTCCTTGGTACAAATTGCATGTTTATATAATGTGTTTTGCTGTATAGTCTGGTTTGATCACGTCTCCTTCAGGCTTTCTCCAGGCAGCTGCAGTTAAAAATAGGCCAAAAACACTGCTTGTAGTAGAGATGAAACAGAGATTACCCCTGTCTAAAAAAAAAAAAAAAAGCTGCCCCTCCAAAAAAAAAAATCTAAGGAAAAGCTAATGCCTTTGTATTGAGCCATTATCAGTACACTGAATTTTTATTCCACTTATTCTAAACTGCCACCTAGACTACTGCAACTTGCTTCTAATAAGAGATGGTAGAAAAATGGAGAACTTTGGTCTTTTTGATGCATTATGAAGTTAAAATAGCAAAATCACATTGGTTGGGAAGCATTTCAAAGGGTTCCCTGGCATATGGATGATCCTCCTGTAGTGCTCTAATAAGGTTCAGAGAAGGCATAGTGATCTGAGGAACACAGATCCCATCTCTAGAAGTGAGAGATGCCAGTAGAGGTTTTACCCACTCTCTCCTGTGACGCTGCCACACTGTTGACTCTGGTTTGTCATGCTCTATGCCAATTACTGAATAAGATAATCTGACCTATGCTTGAGGGCTTTCTTCTATTCCTTTTTCTGTTTCCTCAAAACAGCAACAGAAAAGCACAGTTTATAAGTTTACAGGTTATATATTTATTCCTGGGAGACACATACAAAACCTAAGGCAACAAATGTGTGAGTGATGTTTGCTGTTGCAGTTCAGGACTCCAACCGCAATTCCTAAGAGCCCATATCACAAAAACTTGATGAGCTAAGGTTTAGCTATGGAATGGAAAACTAGTAACTGCAGCAGTATCTGGCAATCAGCAGACAGTTGTTTACTTAAACGCTTTTATGCATAGTACATTGATTTGCACTCTGACATATTCTCGCATAACTAAAATAGATAAAAGCCTAAGTAAAGAAGGTGGAACTCCAGATATTGATCCACAGACTCATATTGACAAGTGTAAGTTCAAATGTAAATACAAACAGCCCTAGTTTCACCTCAAGTTAGACCCGCAGGCACATTGAGAAAATTTGAACTGTGAAGATTTGCCTACAGGCAAAACAGTTTCCTGAAACTGTAGCACTACAGTTAGGGAGGAGGACATGCAAATAGCTGTAAAACACTCAACAGTCTTTCTCTTCTCCACCAAAAAATAACCTAAACAAACCAAAGAACAAATCACCTCGGGCAGCTGGCTCTATTTGAGTTTGGTGTTTTACTCTTCAAGGTAGCAGGAAATGCAAATGCTAACCTATCTTGAAATGGATACAGCTTCTTCCTTCTCTGGGGACAGAATAATCAGTACTTCACAAGTTATCCCTTTTAATATCAAGCTAGTTTGCACCATCTTGTTTTATGGTAGTCAACTATGTTATGTGAATGCTTCACCTGAAATTCTGATCCTATGATCTAATCTGAAGTATTTAATTGAGCCCAATGGCAATCTTTACTTCCTTGGCATGTTTTTTAAATTATATTCACTGCACTGATCATGATGCAAACTGTCCAACTTTGTCCTGCAGCTGTGATTTTCACATACATAAGTAAACTCTATGTTAACAATATCAAAGGAAAGAGAATGAAGTTGCATGTTCCAAACTCTGACAACTGAATCTACAAAAATTGATGGATACATTGAACAACCATTCATTGTAGGTCAATTTTGTTTGTGAAGTGTTGATAGCATGTAGAATCTAGGACAGCAAGCAATCCTAACTATTAAATGAAGGAGAAAAAACATCAAGAAGCACTTCAGGAGGTTGAAGTTGCATTACATCAGATGGTGTGATAAAACCCTGCTGAAAACAAGTTGAAATGAGACTACCTAAGCTACATACCCAATCGTTAAAGCTAAATCTTAGTCCATGTTGGATGCTATTAGCTTCCACATCCATATTAGCAAAGAAACACCCTGATGGGAAGTTGACACACAGTTTTAGGTATTATTGCCATCTTATTTCTCAAAGGTGGATGCAAACTTCAAAGGTTGAAACTCTCGATACTTTCCATGTTTTGTTACCATATTTAGCTTTCTTAATGTAAACACACAGTGATGGAGCCTTCCTTAATATCTGAACTTGATAAATAATTAGCACATACTAGACATCACTGAATAGCCTGCATTTAGATTGTATAATGAATGTAACAAATATGTACATTCATGTCAGTTGAGAGATAATTCATCTCTAATTGCCATTGATTTGGCAGAATCTCTAAAACTGAGGTAGCAGATTTTGATGTTGGCACAACCTCATAGTAACTGCATCCTCTGACCTTGTCAGTCAGTGTCTCCCTCTGAGTAAGTACATCCATTGTGTGTAACCACATGAGACTTAAGTCTGAGTGAGTATATATATCCAAATGCAAGGAAGTCTGTGTAACCCTCTGCTTGTCAATGGTTTATAATGAATCTCAGTTTAATATGCCAGAAGAGTTAGCTAACCAAAAGTGCTAATCAAACTATTTATCAGAGGTCCTAAAAAAAGCATCATACAAAAGCACAATATACAGGAAGCTCCTTAATCCTTTTTGCTTGCTCTGCCACCAGGCTTCTGGCACATCCGTTTTTGGACCTTGAAAAAGGGAAAGAAAAGACACATATTTCTTTTCAAAATATTCAAATTCAAACCATCAATAACATGAGTAGTGACAAGAAGAGAACAGCTGCTAACTAGTATCATAGGCTATAAAGAAAAACTCTTTATTAAAATTAAATATAGTCAAATTAATGATGTCTTGCATTTGTTTAGTAAAAAAGTTCAAAATATTTTTCAACATTGACTCATAAATTGATGCATCGGTTTATGCCTAGCAATAAACAGCAACCATTTAGATAACATGCTCACATGTAAGGCTGTTTATCAATTCTACTTCTTCTACAAATAAGCAAAATAATTTTCTTTTATTGGAGTTAAATGTAGGTTATATGATAATTATTAGTTCATCCATGTGTAAAGTGTATGATATCTTCCCTCACACACACCATAAAAGCATAGCCATTTCAGAAATAAAAAGTACTATTAAAAACATTTACCTGCATTTCAAATGTCAGTTGCAATGAATCAGAGATGGATGGTTTTGGACTGGTTTTGAACTACACACTTGGAATTTTTAATATATGGAAATCTTAATATTTACTCTCTGTGGAAAAGCTTGGCTGATTGGCAATCCAATATTCATTTTCCTTGCCCTGGGACAAACCCTAAGGCATTCACTTAGTTTTTATTTGTTCTTTATTTAGGCAGACTTGCTGACTTCAGTGGGAGAGTAAGAACTGGAAATAAAAACTGAATGAAGACATTAACATCTGTTCACCTGAAAAGAATGTCTGGATTTCTCTTGGTTTACTTTATATACTTGCTGCTGAATAAACCAAGCAGTAGCATAGTTATCCAAAGAATACTGTAAAATAGATAGTTTTATACAATCCTCTCGAGAGATTAAGGATAAGCGAGATACCTGATTTCTTTCTGAGTTATACATTGGGATTCCATCATCAGACAGTAGCGGTCTAGCAGAGCTTCAGCTGTGTCAAAGGAGACTGAATAAACTCTCTTGGCATACTCAAAATCCCCTTTATTGTACTGCAGAGACAAACTCAGGTAAATAGAAACTATAAAATAAACCTCATTATACATTGCTGAGTTTCCTACTAAAACCACATAATGACAGTATCTTATAAGCATCCTTTGTTTTGTGTGTACTGAGTGCACGGCTTATGGTCTCATTTCTCCCGTCTTCCTATAATTCTAAAAATTATAGAGTTTGGCTCTTTATCTCTCATACCACAGGTTTCACTTTTGTTTTGAGTTTTCAGGAGAATAGTTTGGACGTGTATTTTGCAGGAACATATGGTACAGATGTTTCATGGATCCTTCTAGATATAAGCATCTTTTTACATCAGTGTGTTATGCTAAATGGTTAGACTAAATGACTTCTTGTCCTTACTAATCTGTGTTCTTCAAGAAAAAAGAAAAATAGCTTTGAATGCTCCACTTTCTTTTTTTCTGCTCTACTCATTCCTATTTCTTTCTTCTCTCTGGACAGGTTGTTTCAGGAAAAGAGCAATAAAACAAAGCATAAAATGTGACATAGATGTCTTGTGTGACACACTTCTCCAAAAAACATTGAAACAAACCATCATTAATTCAAACATTCCTACTCTCCTTTCACTCTACACTTGAAGACATTTCACCTGAGAAGGTTTAAAAATCTTGGTGAGTTAACTGCTGGATTTTGAAACCATTCTGCACAAATCTGGGATACCGTACCTTGAACTCTTTTAGGCAGTAAAAGACAGATTTCTCCATAGAAGGTCTGACTATCTGCTTTTGCTTCTTTAACTAGTTAGTTATTTCCATTTTATTAAAAGCATCGAGCATGTACAAAGCAAAGACCTTCTTTGCAAAATAGAACTTGTGTTCCTTCTCCCTACTTCCATTTTGCTTTCTTGTGCATGAATGTTTCTTCTGTCCCATTGAAAAAAAAAAAGAACAAAAACCACCATAATGCAAATTACCATAATGGAAATTACTAGCTAACTTAAATCAGCTTATTTATAAAGTATTTCTATTTTATGTCATGCATGTCATTGCTGTCCAGCAAGCCACAGATGACCAATTAGTCATTTTCTCAACAATTAATTCCAGATCAGTCCTTAATCTCTTGAAGCTCTTGAAATTTCAAAGTTTGACAGCCCAAGCTTCCTTTGGCAAATGGTTATGAGCACACTTCTGTGACTCCACAGATTTTTACGGCACTACTGCTATGCATTTGTAACCTGAAATCACTTTCTGCCTGAGGCTGGAAGGCAAACCTATCTTCCAAACAGATGGAGAACCTAGTCATCATCTAACTTACATTAAACACTATTGAAGTCATATTACATTTATGTGTCTCCAGAAATTAGCTGATAAATAAGAACAAGTAGAAAGTTCAGTATATTTGGTTTAGCCAGAAGATTGGCCAATAACAGGGATAGAATATCCCAGCTGCTAATTGCTTCAGCTGCTAACAGACTCCAGTCTTGTGTGATAAAAATCACCCATACATTCCCAAGACTATGAACTGTCCAAACAAAAAAATGAACAATATATCATGGATCAAAGAGAATATTTTATGCTTTTCAGAGCTGTGAGAAGAAAAAATAATTGCAGTAAAACTCTAATGAATTTGAATCAAATTAGATGGGATGGCATCTCTGGATGTAGAGAGAGAATTATAGTACAACTGAAAAAGTTTGATGTGCAAAAGTTCCTGCAAACATGACTAGCTATTTGTTCATATTTCACATTAATTATTTGCCAAACATTTTGTATGGGAGATTCAAGATTGAGGTGAAAGTTACAGCAGTGGCTGGAATAGACAACACTGATGCTGATATTTATGGTTATTCTTTACTCCACATTTGAGAACTGAAGTGTTTGCTATAGTTTATGATCTTTCTTTTACCAGTAACAAGAATGATTCATTTTTAACAGAGATCATAAATTGCATTTCCATTATCCACTTCTACAGACATAACTAAGTTCATCCTGATTGTCTATAGTCACTCCGAACAGATAAGCAGTATCCTTTACACATAACTGTAGAAAAATAATTCTGAAAGGGAGTTCAAAGGCCCTGAAATCCATTTCTATATGCTCCTTATTAGATTGAATTAATCCTAATGTAATGATTCATTTTTTTTGTTAAACCTACTTGAAAGACAGTCAATTGAGGGGAAAAAAAGTTTTGCTTTATTTGGGTTTTTTTCTGTTGAGTTTTCATTGTTTGGTTGTTGTAATTGTTATTTAATCAGATCCTTTCAGCTTATCAAATCCCTAACCAACATATAGGGCTGGCACAGGTTTTAGTGACTCACCTAAAGACAATTGCAACTGCTTTCATTTCCCCAGTCCCTGTGAAATCCTGCCATGCCAACATTACAGCAGGGTATTATTGCTCCCCTACTCTGAACTTTAAGAATGTAATCTAGCCAACTCATACAAAGTATTACTCCGTACTCAGAGTGGACAACTGTCCTCCAGTACCAGAGAGATCCAAGATTACTCTGCAACCATGTTCTGTCCCCAAAGCCATGTGGCCTGCTTGCTTTTGCAAAGCAACGCAGCATTCCCTGTCCTGCCTCTAATCAATTACAAACTGGACTTAATTAAAAAAAAAAAAAACAAACCACCACCCAAACTAAAACCCTCAACCCACAGCTATTGCCTGTTCTGGGTTTATATGTTTGCCAGCTTCTGCTTAGATCTAGAAAAGTGGTTTTATCCCTGTTGAACTGCATTCTTTATCACTTGAATTTGTCGAGTTCAATCTATCAATTAGTATTTGCAGACCTTCATGTTACCTTCACTTGCCACCAAATAAGGAAAGCAATCACAGAATCACAGACTCTTAAGGGTTGGAAGGGATCTCAAATGATCATTTAGTCCAAACGCCCTGCCAGAGCAGGAACACCTAGAGCAGGTCACACACGAACTCATCCAGGTGGATTTTGAATGTCCGCAGAGAAGAAGACTCCACAGCCCATCTGGGCAGCCTGTTCCAGTGCTCTGTCACCTTCACAGGGAAGAAATTCTTCCTTGTATCTGTTTGGAACCTCTTATGTTCCAGCTTATACCCATTGCCCCTTGTCCTATCATTGGACCTCATTGAGAAGAGTCTGGCTCCATCCTCCTGACATCTGACCTTTACATATTGGTAAACATTGATGAGATCACCCCCCAGTCAACTCCAAGCTAAAGAGCCCCAGCTTCCTCAGCCTTTTATCATAAGGGAGATGCTTCACTTCCATTATCAACTTGGTGGGCCTGTGCTGAACTCTTTCCAGCAGCTCCTTGTCCTTCTTGAACTGAGGGGCCCAGAACTGGACACATTTACCAATAAGTGCCTGCACATCTATTTTAGCTTATTGTGGGTGTTTATTACTAGTAGTGCCTTTAACTAGCTGATGAGGGTTCATAGAAAATGCAATATACCTAAGATTTCAATCCTGACAAAAAAAATGGCCACTAGAATGTCAATGGATGCCACTGTGACACTGAAGAGACTACCAACTTTAACTCATGGTTTAGGAAGCACTAGATCATGACCATGCTACCAGATAAAAAGCAAAAGTAGCATAATTTAAAAAAATTCTCAGACCCTTGGACTTAAGTCTGTGGCTGACTGTGTTAGGGAGTTATCAGAGGAAGATATTGTTGGAATAATATATCACAGTGTTCTATCACTTGATGTTTCTTATTGTGGTGGTTTAAAGCCAATATCCACCCAGTCATAATATCACTCCCCCTCCTAAGCTGGACAGGAGAGAGAGAGAGGAATATAACAAACTGCTTGTGAGTTGAGAAGAGGACAGAGAGATCACACAGTAATTAACGTCACGTGCAAAACAGACTCAACTTAGGGAGAAAAAGACTTGATTTATTAAACAAACAACAAAAGCAGGGAGATGAGAAAAAAAAGTTCCTTAAAACACCTCCCCCCACCCCTCCACTTCCCGGGACTCCCTTTCCTTCCCCCCAGGGGCGCAGGGGATGAGGCATGGGGGTTGCAGTCAGTTCATTAACGATGGATTTTGCCGCTGCTGCTTCTCAGGGGGAGGCCTCCTCACACTTCCCACTGCTACACTGTGGGGTCCCTCCCCACGGGAGACAGTCCCTCATGAACTTCTCCAGCGTGGGTCCTTCCCATGGGCTGTAGCTCCTCATGAACTGCTCCGGCATGGGCCCTCCCACGGGGCAGCTCCTCACACACGCTGCCCAGCGTGGGATCATACACCGGGAGAGACAGTCCTTCAGGGACAGGCTGCTCCAGCCTGGGTCCCCTCACGGGATCACAAGTCCTGATAGCAAACCTGCTGCGGCGTGGGCACCTCCCCCACGGACTCCCAGGTCTTGCCAGGAACTTGCTCCAGGATGAACTTCTTACGGATTCACAGCCTCCCTCAGGCATCCACCCCCTCCGGAGTGAGCACCTCCCCCACGGGCTGCGAGTGGATCTCTGCTTCCCGGTGGTCCTCCATGGACTGCAGCGGGACAACCTGCTTCACCATGGTCCTCACCATATATCACAGCGGAGCCTTCTTCTCAGTGCCTAGACACCCTCCTCCCCTTCCTTCTTCTCTGACCTTGATGTCTGCAGAGATGTTTTCACATTTTCTCTCCCTGTTGCTGCTGCAGTTCTGCAACTGCGCAACAACTTCTTCTCAAATATGTTATTCACAGAGGCGTTACCTCCACTACTAATTGGCCAGGCCTGGGTCAGGTGCAGGGTCCAACTTAAAACTGACTGGCCCTAACCTTGTCAGCTACAGGGGAAGTTTCTGGCAACTCTTTTTGTTTAAAGAAGCTACTCCTTTAGCCCCCCTGCTACTGAAAAACTTGGCCCAGGCCAAAACCACTACACTTATCTTTAGGAAGAAAGGGGAGAACTGGAAGTAGTTTCCACATGATCCATTTCTTTCATTTACTTGACAGAATTTACTTGAAAATTTAAGTTGAAGGCTGAATTCAAGCTCTCTCTTAAACATTCAATGCCTTGAAACAAACCTCAGTCTCATGAGTTCATTCTGTGATATTCTGGCTACAGGATAAAATAATGTTATTACATATAAGGGATCATAAAGAAGGCCTAGGAAGCTACTGCTTGGAGTGGGTATGATGCCCTCACTTTATAACTAGTATTCATTGTGAAAAACATTTGAAAGCCATTGTCTCACACTGTTGGGCAACAACGGCCCATCACACTCTCAGGACTAGGACTAGTTGTTCACACTCTAGCCCCAACAGGAATCTTCACTAGTAATCTTCTTTCACTTTCTTCAGCTCTTGACTTTCCAAGTTACAAAATCCAATTACAATAACTCATTGAGTTGTTTGTGTACCGGGAGGATTATAATCTTTCTTGTGATATGGTATTCCACTTCTCTCTAATCTCGCTAGAGTTTTAAAGTGAGAATCCATATTATGAGCTGATTCTAGGAGTTTTTCAGCACTTCCTATATATCGCTGCCCTTTTGGCAGTATTAAAAAAATACAAAAAATACAAAGCCAAATCAGAATATGGAACTTCGCTCAGACTAGGGAACACTAATCAATATCTTACACTGTATGGACTTCCTACAGTTCCACTCACATGGATTATACCTCAGGATTCAGGGGTATGCAAGAGAATTTACTATTTACTTTAATAATCCTAAGAAATCTCAGCTTCCCAGTATCTCATCATCATTCTGCAGAGTGAGCTGCCTAGATTTCAAGAATATTCTAACAACTATTCAAATATTTATGGTCTTTTACTTCAAGTTTTTCAAAATCTTTAGCAAAATATCATATATCACAATTTGAGTATTATTATTATTAAAAACAGAATGCATTTTACGGGTTTGATTTTTGCCAGAAAAGCAATTGTGATGCATTACTATTCCTGGCACTGTAACAGCAGTTGCAAATGGAAAATGTGTCACAGAGAGTTATTTGCTTTCTGTGTTAAGCAGAGACGTATTTGCAGTGCCAAATGACTTTTGATATTTAATTTGAAACCTTAAAAGTTAACTATTGAGGATTAATAATGATAGAGTAACCAGAGCATTCCATTTCTAGGAATGGATTTTTTTCTCATTTTTTTAAGTAAATAAAAACACATCTTATGGTCAACACCTCATACTTAGAAACTGCCTTTTCTTCAGTAAACTATTCAATCTGTTTATAGACTGACTTTGGGACACATGCTCTGTTTTGGACTGGGATTTGGTTTTGTTTAATGAAGAGCTATCTAAAATATTAAGAGATTTACATATATGTTGCAGTTAACTTAGTAGTATTTTTTTTATCAGTGGACAACACAAAAGTTTTCACAAAGTATTTTTCAAGCAAATATAATTTGTGAAGTTCTTTCAGGGAAAACTCCAAACATGCTCAAGTTACAGTTCATACCATAGTCCACTATTATATTGAGGACACATTGTCTCCTGTTTCTGCTTTTTTTCTCTGAAAGTTATAGCTGAAGTTACTGAATTCCTTTAAGTTCAGATATATCATATGCATTTGTATTTTATCCCGACCCAAACCCTACAATATCTGTGGTATCTTAAACAAGCAATTGGCAAGGAATCAATAAGAGTTGAAGTAGGACCGCAGATTAATTGGGACGAAATTTGTCAGTCAAGATTGTAAGACTGATGTGATGAAGGACTTGAGATCTCTTTTCAAAGCAAGATACTGCTTGAGGTATCAAGAATGGCAGAAAACAGTGACAATTATATGAAGGCAGCAGTAATATGTGTACAGAGATATGACATTATGTATGTATGCACACCATTGTAGCAGCTCTTAAAGAATTACATTTACGTGTTAGAACTTCCTTAATGACACATTAGGCAACAAATTAGCATCTCAAGAAAAAAAAAGTGTTACTGTTTGAGATAGATACATTAGTACTCTTACCAGTTATGTACACAAGAAAAAGTTTCTTGGTCTGGGAGACAAATAAATATGTAACATTTATAGGATGGCTCTTCATCAGTAAGAGCAATTTTTACTATTTTAAAGGAAATTGTAATAATCATCCTGTTTGACTATTTCCTCCATCAATGTTTACTGACATCATAAACAGGTTAGATGAATTTCATGTTTTAGCAGCATAAGCACAATCAATTACTGGATTAAACTTGTTTCCTGTGTCCCACAAATGAGCAATTCTCATCAACGCTTAAAACACACGGTTATTTCACATGAAATTTGTTCCTCAGGCAAATTACTCAGAATTCCACTGAGGCTGTGCAAGAATGTCAATACAACAACTTGCTTAGGCTTGCAAGTAGGAACTCAGTTTATCTCCTCCATGAGCAATAATCCATTTCTGACCCAGGATGTACTGTGAGAAAAAAATAATCCATTTTTGACTCAGTCTGTTTTCCTCTCTCAGACAACAGTTACTGTTTTAATTAGCCATTGCTTTTTCAGAGTTTTAGTTTGTTTTGTGGTTTGCTCTTTATAAATCAGAGATGGCATATAGTCTAACTAATCAAACTGCCAAAGCATAGGCAAAAGGAAGCCACTATATGTGTTTATGTTAATCTCTTTAGAGACCAGGATTATTTGGTTTAAAAGAAGCCACTGATCAAATATAGTGTTTTTGTTACCCAGAGACAACTAATAATCTGTCTAGAAATACTAAAGCAGTAAAAAGAAAGCCAAAACAACTCTTGCTAACAAAGAAATGTGGAAAACAAATAATTTTATCAATTTAGAACAAGTTTTAAAGCGCGAATAACAAATTAACGCATGGAAAATTAGGTCAATTTTAAAATATACTTCACCTATACAATAAAAATTGTCCCTGCAAATAAAATTCTGAATAAGACAAATAAAAGATGAAGAAGAAAGTCTTAGGTAGAACGAGATATCAAAACTGCAGTAAAATAATTTAACAACTATCTGTAAAAATGATGTATCTCTATGTCCATAACTCACAATTTAAAATCATAGGTATTAATCAATTATATTGCTTCCTATTAAAACTTAGGTACTCATTAAAGCCCCAAGTTCAACAGAAATTAAAGTAGTATAAGAAGCTTCTAAATGGGCACATTACAGTTGTATTCCCACTTCAAGACCTATTAACTAGAGTTAGCAGAAAAAGAAGACTGGCTTTATAAAAAAAAACATCCTCCAAGTCAAAGTTGAATTTAACTAATGTATATATTTATTTTAAAAGTTTGTGTGGTACCCTAGTGACTCCCAGCAACTGTAGCATTTGACTCCCTTCTTTTCTCACATTCGCCCTTGGGTGCAGCTCCATGGATGGAGAAGCATATTCTTCCAGGGCCCCCACATCTCAGTGAGCCTTACAAAAAAACAGTCTGGGTGTACATTCATATGGGCAGCGAACATGGAAGAAGGCATAAAGTCAATAATTGCCCATCTAATTATCCATTTCCATTACTTTTTAAATTACCAATTATTTTTAGAAATGTTTGACAAATGAAATATCGCATTTCTCTATTAAAACTGACAAAAGGCTGAGAAGCATAAGTTTCTTTCCTGTTCAATGTATGTTATAACTGGTTCAAACCACCCAGGCATCGAGAAATCTCCAACTAGGATTTGGAGGGAAAAATAGCTACACAAACTGAAGAAAATACTTCTTGAGTGGCAGGGAGTGAGAAGAGCTGTCTCTATGCACATTACAAAGATTGTAGAGAGCATGAATGTAAATAAGGGCAATGCCACTGCTGAAATAAAAGTAGTTTAGTGCTATCAGAATTAGAAATGTTGAAGTAGGCTAACAAATATTAATATATTCAAGCATTAAAAAAAAAAAAAAAGACACAAGGGTTCCATTCAAGTTAATGGCAATAACAACCAGAGAAAAAAAAAAAAAATCTCCTCTGAAGTGGTTCAAACATTAGAATGTCTAGAGGAAATAGAGAGATTCTGATCTTTGAAATTTTTAAAGTTCATCTGGACAGTGCTCTGAGCAACCTGACCTAATTTCAAAGTTGCTCTGTCTTGAGCAAAAGGTTGGACTGCAAAATTCCAACAATAATCTTACTCCATTTCTAATGTGTTTGGTTTTCATGAAAAAAAAATACAAATAGCATCATACTCTATGTTCCAGCAGATTGTTACCAAGCAGATCTGAGAAAAGGGGGCACTAACTTTTCAGAGGCAAGAGGGAAAAAATGTGCACCTCTCCACCTGATCTCACTTAATTTGCACCATAGCACTTTTCTGTCTGGTATGAGAAGCCCATTTCTTGCTTGGCTTTATTTACAAGGAGCAGCTGCAGCAGAACACCATGTTTCACCTTGTTCCTTCTCATGGCCCATACATTCCTTACGCAGAGCAGTTTCAGACTAGATTTTACTGGGAAGACAGAATTGCTGGAGATGAGAGGAACATGTAGCAGAGTTGGCTCACAGCAGGTCAGGAACAAGGCTACTGTCAAAGTTTTTGGTTGTCATATGTATTTGCAACCACAGCAGTAAGGTGTCATCCTCATACTACTGCAGCATTAACCCATCACAATGTCTGAACATCACATGGCGTGATTCAGTTTTCTCTAATTACTTGTCTCTTATTTGCTACCTCACAGATCTATATCAATTGAAAATTTCATCAGTAAGCATTTTACATCACTATCTGCATCAATGATAAAAATATAAAGTAGCCCTGCCCCCTAAAAGATCATTACAAAAATAGCATTTCTCATTGATCTCTTTCCATTAGGAATTTAATTTTTGTACCTGTCAATGAGCCAGTTTCTAATCCATCTGCTGTGTACCCTGTTTATGCTACATAATGCAGTTATTTTAAATTGAAATATTATGTGGTACTAAATTAAATGCCTTAGAGAAATCTAAGTATCTAATATTGACACAGTTATCAACCAGATTTCAAACTCTGACAAAAACAAAACAAAAGCAGATTTGTCCAAGAAATTCCATATTAACAAGCCTAATTATATTTTTAGTCTCTAATTTTTACTTAAGAGTCACAGAATAGCCATTTCATTATTCCTCCTTAGATTAGCATCCGGGTAATGATTTACAGTTACCACTGAGTCAATTCTCTTTAACCAGTAAAACTATCTTGTCTGTCCCTTTCATCTTTTGTCAGCTTTCCAAGGAGCACATAGAAATACCAGGACAAGACTGTGTTCTTCAGTTTCTCACCATTCCATGTGATTGATGCCATTTTGTCAAGCATGCTGTCCTCTTCCTAGGCCTTGTGGTAAGTGGTCACAGCCTCATAAAAAGTCACATTTGATAGAGAAGGGGAGGTTATCCATAGTACTAAGCATAAGCCATCATGTGCAATAATTTCTAAAGCAAATTCATAATAACTGGGTAGAGCAGGTTCTTCTACCCAGGAACTAGTTTCCAATCAATGGACTGATTTCTCCTCATGACTTGTCAACTGAGCTGCACTAACAGCTCAGTTATGGAAAACTCTTCCCTGTAATCTCTGAAAGGATCCTTTCACATTCCAAATTTACACTCTTTGGGTTTGCTGCTCAAACTGGTGCTAGACTTGTTATGTGGGTCTCTGAGGAGTTCTGGGGTCAAACTTCTCCATTTTGTTCCAAAAGAACTAAGGTGTTCATTCCAGCCTTTCTAAAAGAAGAACATCAAAATTTTCAAGTATTGTGCAAATGAATACCATTATTCTCCTGACAATGATGCTTAGTTCCCTGTTAATGTTTTAAAAACATTAAAGCTCTTCTCTCAGCTTGTAAGTTATTTTGAAATTCAAATCCTATGACTTTTGAAGCAGAATTGTTTCAAAGCTGTCAGGAAATACAGGGAGGCAGAGTTATTTTTCCCAAGTCACACAATGGCTTAGTACTTATTGAGAATACATATTTATTTATAGCTTACATCACAACCTATTTTTTTTCTTTCATACAGTTACAGACATGTAAATAGCCATGTTTAATAGAGAAGAATACATAAAAATAGAGTGCTTCAAAATCTAATCAACAATAAACATCTTGATATAACACAGCACCACAGAGATCAGTGCAGTATTCATGTTTAAAACTGCTACTAAACTAAAAATAAAATATCCAATGCTTTCTTTGAATCATTTTATGTGCTTAAGATGCAGAAACAGAGAAACTCAAAAAAGAGGAAGACAGAACTCAGACATTTATGCAAAAGGAAAAATTAGATTTCAGTGTTCATTTTGCCTCAGGTACACTTCAGGGAAATGTGTGACATAAATATGCATGTATTTGTGCAAATAAGCATAAACCCCATGCATCACTTTACATTGCAGCTTTCATTTGAAAATGTGGAGAAGCAAGACAAACATCTCTTCACCATTACCTTTTTCTACAGCTCCACATATGGGATTTGCTTTTAAAAGTTATTTGACTCTCAAGGAACTGCAATGTCCTAATTTAACTGTGCCATTGGGAGCCATCAAAAAACTAATTTTGCCAGCCAGCTTTGCAGCTTTACACCCTGCCTCTTTGTGGCAAGAAGCTCAGCTCTCCACTGACTGTGACAGCTCTCAGCACTACAGCTCCAGACACCTGTTTCCAAGACCATCATAGCAAGAAACAAGGCCTGAGGCAAGAGCTCTCTCCTAAGATAAAACAGGATACTCTGTAGTTTGCAATCAAATTGCTTTATATAGCACTGAGCAGGAGAGAATGGCATACAGTCAGCTGGACATTTTTACTGTACAAACAAACCATAGTCCATTAGCCAAAGAAGATTGCCAACAGAGGACAATTCAGGTGGTACTTGTCCATGTAGCATGACACTGCTCCAGTGTAGCTTTACAGTTTGTTCTCATCAGGAAGGTACGCATGAAAACAGCTTCCAAAATCAGTCTTGCTCACCTCACACCTTCTTAACTGCACATGAGATGGGAACATAAACACTAGGGACGTCCATTTAGAACACCTAGGTGCGCTAAGCAGTAAATTAGAGGACAGTGGATGATATCAGTCTAAACCTCATCTGCTTAGGTCAAAACAGTGAGACAATTCAGACAAGTGTTAGAGAACTGGATTAAAAATAATTTAATCATCTTTCTTATACATGAAATAAATGTTACAAACATATTTTAGGTTTTGAGAAACTAGTTCAGTGTCTACTGTATATGGGTTCAGGCTTACTTTTTTTTAATCTTACAAAATATTATATTACTTCAACAGTTCTATTTGGACTCTAAATAAAAGTGACTACCTTTAAATTTTTCTCTTCTTCCACTGAAAAAAAAGATACAGCACAGAAATTAATTTGCTTCTTTAAGTCACCTCTGAATATAGCATTCCAGTTTTGAGTCAAAGACCATATTTTTAGCAGTTCAGAATGCCTACGCTTTCATTCAATTCTTCCTCTTTGTATGTGTGTCTGTTCTGATCCAAAATTCTGCCTTCAAACTGACTAACCTCTCCTCAAATTTAATTGAGCTTTAACTGGCACCTGCAGGGGAATAGTGGGTTCTGATTGCAGTTTTACCTTAAAGCTCTGCTGAGCATTCCCACAAAAGTTCTTACAGCATCTAAAATTAAACATAATAAACACAATAATTTGATTTTTCATAAGTCCAAACCTTAAAAATTAAATTAAAAATTTATATACCTGCAGTTGAAATAGCAACTCTTGAATGTCTGAAAGCAAGTCTGAAATCTACCAGCCTTAGAGTGAATACTATCAGCCTCTTAAAATAATCTTCCATGATGTTCAGATGACATTTGATATAAAGAAAAGAAATAACATTTCTAGAATGTTTGATGACTTCTGTTTTATCTACACAAAGTTCAACAAATGATGTGTTCAACACATCAGAAGAATTCTGAAGCAAGAATTTGAATTTGTTAGTTCTACATAACTTTCAGGAATACTAAGAGTAAAATCCAACTTTACTAGTGGAAACATAAGTAAGAAAAAATCCAAGTGTTTCAACCTCCTTTTATTCCTTTGAATGTTAGAGGTTTGGCACAGAGTTATAGCTGCATTTTGAGGCTAATTAAAACAACTCATTTTTTCCTGAAGATAGCATTTTATGGAGTACTCGTCTGAGGTATCAGTTCTCTTCTGAAACAAATAGCAACTATTAAAAAAGTTCCATTAGGGATAGGGTCACCAGAAATGAGGCAGTATATTTTGACTGTGAGTTTAAGTCATAAAACTAAGTTCATCCTTGGTATTATGACACTTTTTTCAGAGACTTAACTTGCTTTTTACTTTGCAAAAATCAAATCACCTACTTTCCCTGTATACACTAGCTTTCAATCACATCTTAAAACTTATTATTCCTTCCTAAAAGGACGGATAGCATTTCAAAAAGCACAGTTGTATACACTCCAGTTTGTTTCCTTACTAGGTTATAAAGCTCTGCCTTCTGAATATCTCACACATCACTGCAAGGTTTTTAATAAGCCTTTCCCAACTATTAAGTCCAGTCCCTTTCTATAACCATGTGGTTCAAAAAGCACAAAATCCACCAGCTCTGCAGTCACCCTAATTCATAAACTTGATCATAACCCTCCCAGTTTCCACAACTGGATCTATATATTCAATTCTGAGTCATTTGAGCAACACACAGAGAAAGTTTTGGCTGCAAACTCAGAGATAGATGGAATAGAATGAGAATATAATTGTTTTCTACTGTTGCTTTGGGATTCAGCTTTCAGACTGCTTTGTTTGTCTCTAGAGCTGCACAAAGTTTCCTACACTCTGCAAGGCAGAAAAGAGTGAGGGAACCCACAAGGAACACAGAGCATTCTGATTTCAAGCAATGGCTCTTGCAGTTGGACACAACTAAAAAATAATATACTAATTTAAGAGGTCAAAAGAATAAATCCTTTACCAACTAATTCCTCACTATACATACATTTACTTGTAATTTTAGCAAAGATGTATCCTATATAAGAGCTCTGATGTCTGGAAAACTTCTACAAAAACCAATATCACCAATCTAATTGAAATTGACATTCACACTGAAATTTAGGCATTCCCTCAAAACCTGTCAAGTTACTGGAGAATTCTGTATTTCCCAAGCCCACCATTGTTCCAATATACTATTCTTAGAAATCAATTTGAAAAGGAAAAATGTGCAGTTTTAAAACTTTTCTGTAATAGTAAAATGGTCCTACTGTCACATATTCCTCTAATCTTAAATATTTAAATTTTTTTTATTACATTAGTGTGCAATTCTGTTTCATTTATACTACCATTCAAAAAAAGCACCAATGAATGCTGTTTAAGGAACTTTCTCTGAGACATCTTCTACTACCCATAATCATAGAATCTACTCTTATTCAACATATCTACATGTTAATACTATTTTGAAAAGTTCTCTAAAGCATCCTTAACTAACTCTGTATTCTAAACATATAACATGTCAAGTACAATAGATAAGAGCAGTTGTACAGGTTTCCTCTAAATGTCAGAACCACTATAAGTGATCAGGAATTCATGTGTGTTGGTCAAAGTTTATTTTTAAATCCTTAGGAAAAAAAGACACAAATATTTGATATGACGGGTTTATTCCTTTCTTTGAAGGGAGTTGATTTCTTCTGAAGTCATTTTACATCATTCCTATCAATGATCTATGAAAGGATGTCCTGCAGTTTTTAGTTTTCCACACAGAGCCACACAAAGTTGCATTTATCTGAACCATATCAGAGGTTAGGGAGACCATGTACTACAAAGTCAGATCTGGCAATACTGCCAAGAGGTAAAACTAGCATTGAGGTCCAAAGTGTTGGTAAAACCAGTGCCATTAGAGCCCATTAGAAATATTTCCATCAGTTTCTGAATGACCGGCAAGACATTACTATATTAACTGAAACCAACATTTAGAGAATTGGAGATCTAAACACAATGAGAATACAAAGTGTTTCTGGATAAAATTATTACTTCTCTGCAGTCCTTTTATCTCTCGTTAAATCACTTGCCATTTATTCTTCCTGCAATAACTGTCTATATTCATAAATGATGTCTAATTAATTTATCATTAGAGTGATGCAGTAGCATTGCTCCTTTCTCATGACATCAACACAAGACAAGGTTAACCCAAGACCTAGGAATACACCCTCCTTTTCAGTCACATTCTGTCTTTAGTGGGAAAAAAAAAAACAAAACCTGGCTATGCAGACTGAATAAAAAGCTGCAGATCACTCCAGCCTACTAATTGGACGACATAGAACAGATATAGCAAGAAACAAATCTGTCATATTTTTAATACAAATTGTAAGTATCACTTCTGCACCAAGAAAAAGCAAGAATACAGCACAGTGCTTAATAATTTTTACCAAAGTATTTTACAGAGTATTTTACAGCTACAGCATTTAGATGTCAATGGACAAGACATGGCAGTGCATAGGCATGCACATTTTGAGTTTTAAAAGATCCAGACACAACCACAGTATAATTGTCAGAACCATAAGCCACAGTAAAATTCCACTTGGATGTTTGAGCACTTACAGGAACTTTGCAGATTCCTTCTTACTCTGGATTGTCCACTTTTCATAACTTAGCTTGTGCTGATCCCCTATACAACCTATCTACTGATTTTGTTACAAATTTCTTTAAACATAGTAAGCATAAAAACAAAGACTGCCTGAAATCTCCTCCAACTCCAACACAAAACTTCAGTTGTCTGATAATGTTTTTTAACCTTTTTACCTAACCACACATTTTGCCTGTGAAAATCTATTGGCTGTCCCTTTACTACATTTGTTTTCATTTATACTTGAGTTAAGCTTTGGAAATCAGCAAGCTGAGGAAAACTATAAACACTGAAGAATTTTAGACCTTCCTGTATCTCATGTGATTACTCATATTTCTAGGGCTGGACATCCTCTTGGTCCTGGGATACTACGTTTTGCCTTATGGCACAGCAGCATTTATCAACCTTTCTCCATTAAATATTTTTCTTCTCTTTCCTCAGATAATATTTTTTCCACAGAGAATAGTTTCTTTTCTCCTTTCCCTATGAGGTTGGATGAAGCCACTGTAGACCTGATTGTAACTTATCTGATAAGGAACTGGATGGTATTACATCTTAGATGTCACTGGAGTCTCCTATTGTACTTGGTATGGATACATGATTCAACCCTGCCTGTTGCCTTTATTATACTTTTCTGTGTTTTAAAGGCATATCTTAGAAGATATCTTAAAAGACACTGTGGACCTCAAGCATATGCTGTGCTATCACAGGCTTTCCTACAAAGGCCATGACATTGTGTGTGCTGAAATTAATAGGTGTTTTCCTATTTACTTCAGTCAGGTTTGTATTCAGCCTTTCCCAGTAGACAGTACTCCCGTGGAATTTTCACAAAGAAATTAGAGGGGATAATAAAAGGACTTTCAGCAGACCAGGGTGATGCCAACTTTTCAAGATTTTCTATAGTTTTGTACATAGCATTGAGTATTAAAGTCATTATTTCTGTCTAAAAAAAATTAGAGTCCAGTTTTGAATTTCTTCTACATGTATTGGAGACAGTCAAAATAGAAAAGAATGAATGTTCCAAAAACCTTAATGAAATCTACCTTCCTCTTATCAGCTTTATGCAAATGGGCAAAAGAAGGAAGAGGTTAGGATTTTGTTTTGTTTTGTTTTGTTTTCTTTCCTCTAAGTTTGAAGTTTTGCTCCATAGAGAGAAATTACTTTCAAATTTTTTTCCTACATTTTTTAAACAGTGAAGGGTCCAAGCTATTCCACAGGTCAGCAAAGAGTTACACAATTAAAACTCTACAATTTTTTTCAGCACTCTATGAGAAAAGGCAAGACTCTCAGTCAGACAGACAGACACACTATTAGCAGAGAAATGACAGTGTTTCTACACCTTTACAACAGCACTTATGATTAAGAGTCAAAAAGTTAATAGCTAACTCCTGTGTCATGTCCTGAAACCTCCTCTTTCAACCCCAGCTCTGATGGGTTAATTGGGACTTAGCTGGCTATTCCCATAGGGTAACTCCATCTCCTTTCATACAGAATATAAAGACAGGTTGTAGTTTCCTTCCCTCACTACACAGATTCTTCCCAGATAAGAGTTACTATAAAATGGAAGAAACGTTAAATCTGTGAATAGTTAGCAATGGGTATTGTGTTAACTATTCACTACTTCACACTAAATAGGTTTATGCTACATATTTGCCTACTAAATTTTCCCTCCACCTGAAAGTAAGCTAAGTCTAAATCTGGGAATGCAAAGGTATGAAGCCTTTTTTATTATGCTTTTACAAGTAGATTGCACACCCTGTCTGCCTGATCTTTTACCTCTCATATTTCCTAATTTGCATGTGATCTGTGCAACATTAGAAGAAATACAGATGTATTCATATGTTCTTTTTACTGACTGGCCCAAACTCCAACTTAGTGGACCTTAACTAATGGTTAATTGAGCTGTTCTCTGATAAAGCATACTTTTTGCTTACCCTATAACTCACAGAAATGTTTGTCTGCTCTCATGGAACCAAACAAGAAACGACCCAATATATGTGTAATACATATATATGAGCCAACACAGAAATTTCATATATGCAATAGTAAATTACCTTCATAAAATTTCCATGAGGAACAGAGCACTGAACATATATATTTTTTAAAAGAGTAACTAGCTATTATTGCTTTATATCAAGGACAAAATAACTTTCCTAGGAGAAAAGGGGTTTTGCTATAGACAAAAGAAAACAGAAAGATGTTTTGTATGGCTATTGACTTTCATTCCATTTTGGAACACACACACATTTTTATATAACAAGTGCAAACACAATCCTTACTAAGAAAATGTGCCTAAATAACAAAACTTATATGGGTTAGAAAAATAATATCTCTGTGCACTGTTTTTTTTTTCAAATACTAAGTCCAGAAAGGCACAGAAATTCTGAATCCTGAGTTACTCTAACTGCCATTTTCCCCTCACAAGCTAGGTCTCTGCAGCTACATGCCTGTGCAGCAATTCTAATTCTAAACCTTTTCTTAAAGGAAAGGATTTTCCCAAAGGCAAGCTGCTCTGGAACTTACAGACCTGTAACAGAGAACAGCAAATTTCACAGCTGTTCATTAATTGCCAGTTTTCCAAGGGTAGGATTATTAAATACCAAATTAAAATGCTTCTGTGAAGTTACACTGGGCCAAGCTCATAATATTATTGCCCCATAAGAAAGCAAGTAACATTCTGTAGCCTTTGACCTACCACCAATGCCTCTATGCAAGTGCATATGAACTCAGCTTGAAGCTGCTATTAGACTTCTGCACGGCAAGATGCTTCACACCAACCTGTCCTATGAGAAGCTCTGCAGACTGGCTTTGAACTTGACAGGTCCAACACATTAAACATATCGTTTTACTGAGGGCTATTTTTCCCTGCTATGAAGAAAAAAAAAGCTGGGGAAATTAAGCCACATATGGTTGTTAGCAAGACAGTGTTTAAATTGCTATGTAGATTGGATATACTTTAGTGATAGCTAAAGGGATGTTTTGCCCACTGAAATCTCTAAAACAGAATCTAAGTCCTTTAAACTGGTAATGATTTTCAAATGCCCAACAAATTGCTTTTTTGATTAATGACTAATTTGAATACTTAGGGGTAAGCTACCCACGTACTTTATATTAAGAAAAATTTTATTCTCCAAACATTTTTTGTGTAATAGTCCAGTTTAGAAATTTACACCCTATCATGGATCTGGGAATGGTCAGAACTGACAGGGAAGGCCTAGTAACTTTGCCTCCAACAACATTTCCTAGGAAAAGAAGAGAGTTTTAGTTTGTTGTTTCAGGAGAAAAAGCCCAATACACCAAGGTTTACTTCATCATGGACTCCAACTGACTACATACTATGCAGACGTATTGATTTCTAACCTATTTATTCATCACTCTGCTCTTTAGCAGAAAAAGTTCAGAAAACATTACAGGATTGTTTAATAATATTGGTTCAGAAACACTCCTGGGGAATCTTGTCTTCTCAGTATACACATTATCATTTGCTTGGATTATAGTAACACTGAGAATCAATCAAGTAAAAATTCCAGCATCAAATACATTTACCCTGAATGCTAATCATGGATGTTCCCTGCTTGGCACTTGGACTGCTGTTTTAACCCCATACCGTTTTAATTCACATATTATTCTGTTTCAAAATGTAGTGACCATATTTTGTTAGCAGAAAGCTACAGTGGTGGCTTCTTTAAACAAAGAGTTGTTAGAAGCTTCCCCTGTAGCTGATAGGGCAGTTCCAGTTGGCTCCAAGATGGACCTGACGCTGACCAAGGCTGAGCCAATTAGTGACTGAGGTAACAATTCTGTGAATAACATATGTGAGTAGGGGAAGAAGATGTTGTGCCGATGCTAAACTGCTGCNAGAAATTTCATATATGCAATAGTAAATTACCTTCATAAAATTTCCATGAGGAACAGAGCACTGAACATATATATTTTTTAAAAGAGTAACTAGCTATTATTGCTTTATATCAAGGACAAAATAACTTTCCTAGGAGAAAAGGGGTTTTGCTATAGACAAAAGAAAACAGAAAGATGTTTTGTATGGCTATTGACTTTCATTCCATTTTGGAACACACACACATTTTTATATAACAAGTGCAAACACAATCCTTACTAAGAAAATGTGCCTAAATAACAAAACTTATATGGGTTAGAAAAATAATATCTTTGTGCACTGTTTTTTTTTTCAAATACTAAGTCCAGAAAGGCACAGAAATTCTGAATCCTGAGTTACTCTAACTGCCATTTTCCCCTCACAAGCTAGGTCTCTGCAGCTACATGCCTGTGCAGCAATTCTAATTCTAAACCTTTTCTTAAAGGAAAGGATTTTCCCAAAGGCAAGCTGCTCTGGAACTTACAGACCTGTAACAGAGAACAGCAAATTTCACAGCTGTTCATTAATTGCCAGTTTTCCAAGGGTAGGATTATTAAATACCAAATTAAAATGCTTCTGTGAAGTTACACTGGGCCAAGCTCATAATATTATTGCCCCATAAGAAAGCAAGTAACATTCTGTAGCCTTTGACCTACCACCAATGCCTCTATGCAAGTGCATATGAACTCAGCTTGAAGCTGCTATTAGACTTCTGCACGGCAAGATGCTTCACACCAACCTGTCCTATGAGAAGCTCTGCAGACTGGCTTTGAACTTGACAGGTCCAACACATTAAACATATCGTTTTACTGAGGGCTATTTTTCCCTGCTATGAAGAAAAAAAAAGCTGGGGAAATTAAGCCACATATGGTTGTTAGCAAGACAGTGTTTAAATTGCTATGTAGATTGGATATACTTTAGTGATAGCTAAAGGGATGTTTTGCCCACTGAAATCTCTAAAACAGAATCTAAGTCCTTTAAACTGGTAATGATTTTCAAATGCCCAACAAATTGCTTTTTTGATTAATGACTAATTTGAATACTTAGGGGTAAGCTACCCACGTACTTTATATTAAGAAAAATTTTATTCTCCAAACATTTTTTGTGTAATAGTCCAGTTTAGAAATTTACACCCTATCATGGATCTGGGAATGGTCAGAACTGACAGGGAAGGCCTAGTAACTTTGCCTCCAACAACATTTCCTAGGAAAAGAAGAGAGTTTTAGTTTGTTGTTTCAGGAGAAAAAGCCCAATACACCAAGGTTTACTTCATCATGGACTCCAACTGACTACATACTATGCAGACGTATTGATTTCTAACCTATTTATTCATCACTCTGCTCTTTAGCAGAAAAAGTTCAGAAAACATTACAGGATTGTTTAATAATATTGGTTCAGAAACACTCCTGGGGAATCTTGTCTTCTCAGTATACACATTATCATTTGCTTGGATTATAGTAACACTGAGAATCAATCAAGTAAAAATTCCAGCATCAAATACATTTACCCTGAATGCTAATCATGGATGTTCCCTGCTTGGCACTTGGACTGCTGTTTTAACCCCATACCGTTTTAATTCACATATTATTCTGTTTCAAAATGTAGTGACCATATTTTGTTAGCAGAAAGCTACAGTGGTGGCTTCTTTAAACAAAGAGTTGTTAGAAGCTTCCCCTGTAGCTGATAGGGCAGTTCCAGTTGGCTCCAAGATGGACCTGACGCTGACCAAGGCTGAGCCAATTAGTGACTGAGGTAACAATTCTGTGAATAACATATGTGAGTAGGGGAAGAAGATGTTGTGCCGATGCTAAACTGCTGCAGTAGCAGAAGTGAGAATGTGAGAACATCTCCAAAGACACCAAGGTTAGTGGAGAAGGATGTGGAAAAGGTCCCCAGGCACTGGAAGAGATATTTCCCTGTGACCTCTGATGAAGACCATGGTGAGGCAGCTGTGCCCCTGCAGTCCATGGAGGCCACCAGGGAGCAGAGATATACCTACAGCCTGTGGAGGACCCCACACCCGAGCAGATGGATGCCTGAAGGAGGCTGTGACTCTATGGGAAGCCCATGCTGAAGCAAGTTCCTTGCAGGGCCTGGGATTCCATGAGGAGAGAGGAGTCCACACTAAATAGCAGTTTTGCTACCAGGTCTTGTGATCCTGTAGGGCACTCACGTTGGAGCAGTGCATGGAGAGCTGCACCCTGTGGGAAGGATCCATGCTCACAGCAGTTTGTGGAGGATTATTTCTCATGGGAGGGACTCCACACTGTAGCAGTGGGAAGTGTGAGGAAGCCTTCCCCTGAGAGGAAGCAGCGACAAAGTCCATCTGTAATAAATTGATCATAACCTGCATTCCTCCCCTGTGCCACTAGGGGAAAAGGGTAAGGACCCAGGAAGAAGTGAGAGTTGAGGGAAAGTGTTTTAAAATTTAGTTTTTATTTCTCATTTTCCCTACTTCATTTTGATTGTTTGTTAATAAATCACGTCATTCCTCCCCATGTTGAGTCTGTTTTACTCATGATAGTAACTGCTGAGTGATATCCCTGTCCTTATCTTGACTCAAAAGCCCCTTTGTTATATCTCTTTGACCCCTGTCCAGTTTAGCAGAGTGAGTGGTGGAACGACTTGGTGGGCACCTGGCAACCACCACACAAATCATGACCTCAGGGATGTTTCCAAGACTCGTCCTGTGATGCAGATCATTCTTCCATCGTCCTCACAGAGCAGAGGTTATTACCCAGTTTCCTTTGCTGCCAACTGTACGGATTCACCACTATCAAAAAACCACACTCAGAGTTTAGATATCATTATACTGGACAAAACACTGTCAAACCACAAAATACTCAGCATCACATTATGTGCACTTAAACTTTGAATTGGAAACTTAACTGCAAGTTTCTGACTATTCTACCTTATTTGGAAATGAAGAACCTTCCGGGCAAGTCATAGTCCTTCTCTGATGTATCTTATAGTTGAAACAAAGGCTTTTCAAACTCTAGAGCAGACACACTCTTTACTAGTACAAAACAAAAGGCTTTCAAGAGGTGTTACAGTTCATTTTGAAAATAACCAATGTTAAAGACACTGTCATTCAAGCCACCTCTGACTTCCTTGGGAATCTTTGAAATTCCTGCTAAAGTCCCCACAGATGATTAGCTGCAGTGGTCAAATAACTGTAGAAAGACCACAAAATTCTCCCTTCATGAAATTTCTGGTCCTTTTTTATTTCAACAGCCTACTTTACCCCTTCTGTTACTGCAGCTGACTGAAATCCCCCTAGTAGGTCATCTCTTGCTTAACAGGTTCTGGGCTTAGTTGGCTCTCTGTAAGGATGCCTATCTTGGAAGACTTTTAATGACTCTTACAGATGAGCCATATTGCAAATTACTGGGCTGTGTTACCAATAAGTTTAGATATAGCTGGAAAGACTGATCAGTGGGTTACTTAAAACTGAGAACTGAGCAGAAAAAGCCTTTCATCTAAAAGTCCACAAAACAAAGACAAAAAAAAAAAAAAAAAAAACCAGGAAAATGAGAGGAATGACCATAGCGTGACCTTAGTTACACTCCCAGTGGTAAAACAATGACAGTAAATGACCACAGCTATTTTTCTTAAAAACATTAAGTACCAGAAAGGGCATATTCTGGTTCTCAACCTGCATTTCTACACCTGCTGCACTTCACTTTTGCTGCTTTAGCAGGGGGGTTGGAGTAGATGATCTTTCGTGGTCCCTTCCAACCCCCACTATTCTGTGATTGTGTATGTGATTCACTGATATTCCTAGACTTTGATCAGAGACACAGTATAAAGCATGCATTTTAAAAAGGCAATGCTGTCATGAAATATGAAGTTCTTCTCAAAAGTAATAGTGGCTCCACTTGAAAACAAGCATAGATTTTTTCCATTGTAATCTAAAGTTAAAAGTTCCAATTTTACACTAATTTCTGTAAAAAAAAAAAAATATAATTTATCAAAATAATTTACTAGCAGAAATAAGTTACCCAGAAGAGAGGGTAACCCATAGGTTTGACTGAGCTCTCCCCACATAATGTTTTGNATTAAGTACCAGAAAGGGCATATTCTGGTTCTCAACCTGCATTTCTACACCTGCTGCACTTCACTTTTGCTGCTTTAGCAGGGGGGTTGGAGTAGATGATCTTTCGTGGTCCCTTCCAACCCCCACTATTCTGTGATTGTGTATGTGATTCACTGATATTCCTAGACTTTGATCAGAGACACAGTATAAAGCATGCATTTTAAAAAGGCAATGCTGTCATGAAATATGAAGTTCTTCTCAAAAGTAATAGTGGCTCCACTTGAAAACAAGCATAGATTTTTTCCATTGTAATCTAAAGTTAAAAGTTCCAATTTTACACTAATTTCTGTAAAAAAAAAAAAAATCTAATTTATCAAAATAATTTACTAGCAGAAATAAGTTACCCAGAAGAGAGGGTAACCCAGAGGTTTGACTGAGCTCTCTCCACATCATGTTTAGCATAAACATCCTGGTTAGCTTGGCAGTAGTAGATTGTTCATGATTTTAAAAACCTGTCTAGGTTTAGCATTTAAGTCATAGAATTATAGAATGGCAGGCTTGGAAGGGATCTTTAGAGACCACCCAGTCTAACTGCCCTGCAGAAGCAGGTCCACCTAGATCAGGTCACATAGGAACATGTCCAGGTGGGTCTTGAAGATCTCCAATGAAGGAGACTCCACACCCTCCCTGGGTAGCCTGTGCCAAGGCTCCCTCATCCTCACAGTGAAACAGTTTTTTCTTGTATTTAAGTGGAACTTTTTTATGTTCCAGCTTCATCTCATTACCCCTTGTCCTGTTGCTAGCTACATGAAAAAAAAGGATGTCCCAATCTGCTGACACCCACCATTTATGTCGTTATAAATATTAATGAGATCCCCCCTCAGTCTCCTCTTCTCTAGACTAAACAGCCCCAGTTCCTGCAGCCTTCCCTTGAATGAACGATGTTCCGGTCCCCTGATCATCTTGGTGACCCTGTGCTGGACTCTCTCCAGAAGTTCTCTGACTCTCGTGAGATCTTGAGTCCACACTGATTCTATGCTATCTGCTTGTTAATTTTGCTACACTATGCTTTAATATAAAATGTTACTTCACTACCAATATGACCTATTTTATCTTTCAATATATTTTCCATTCTGATGGAACAGTATGGCATACATTTTTAATTTCACTAAGTTTCCCATATGTCTAGTACACCAGTGTGTCTCAGAGCTCAGTATTACAGCTTCTCCATCTTGACAAAAACTATTTTTTAGAAGCTTCTTGAACCCTAAACCAAAACAATTTAATAACTGAAGTTTCATGGGAGGATATCTCATTTCTGCTTATGTGCATCTATCAGTTTTAACAGCTGGTCATCAAATTAACTTTGGTATTTAGATAAATGGATTGTTATGACAAAATGACAACTCATATTTGCTTAATTGTCTCTTCTATTAAACTCATACCACAGAGGAATGAGGACTGGCCCATAGATTCTAGGCAAAGCATTCTAAAGGATGCTCTAATTTTGCAAAATTCAGTAACCACTGAACAGAAAAAGACTAATTAAATAACAATGTAGTTTATGTATGATCTTGATGTGCTGATTGGTTGTTTCTTTCATTATGTAGCTATTGGAAAACAAGTCTTCTCAATATTTGCACATAAGCAACAACAATTGACAGTTAAGTTGTATCTCCAGTTTGGCAGATTTACTACAAAAGCATAACAAGCTCGATCACCACTTTGTAGCTCTCTAATATCAATAGGACTTTTAGGCTAAGTAAGTAAGTTATATTGCTGCCTTTATGAAATGGATTCTAGGAGTTGGTGGAAATGCAGGAACTATGAAAATATTAAAATTAAGTTTTATATACCAGATATTACGCCCAGAGGTCCCAAATTACAAGCTCCTCAGTACATTAAGGAATAATCAATTTTATATTCAAGGTTTGTGAAGGAAGGAAAAAATTTTCAGCCAATGAACTGTATATACCATACTTATGAAAATGAACATAAGGTACCATTGATAACATGGCAGTCAAACTACTTGGCTTGGTTTTAATTCACTTGTACAGAAGAGAGGTAAGGTTGAGAGAGGCGAAATAGCAGAAGTGATTGCTTATCTCATAAAAAGTTCCTTATCAAAATATAAAGTAGTAATGATGTTGCCACAAAGGCACCCTATAAATATACGGACAGTGAAGCACATCCCAATAAGCTTACTCTAAGCCTCCTTGATAGGGAGAGTAGTTGGCAGGACAAAGAAACGTTGAGGTGTGCAGGAAAAGCTGTGACAACAAACTTGCCTCCCAGGAAAACACGAATTATAGAACCATAGAATGGTAGAGGTTGGAAGGGACCTCTAGAGATCATCCAGTCCAACCCTCTTGCAGAAGCAGGTTAACCTAGATCAGGTCATGTCCAGGCAGGTCTTGAAGACCTCTAAGGAAGGAGACTCCACACTCTCCCTGGGCAGTCTGTGACAGGCCTCCCTTATCGTCACAGTGAAATAGGTTTTTTTTCTGGTTAAGTGGAACTTTTTGTGTTCCAGCTTCATCCCATTACCCCTTGTCCTGTTGCTAGCTACGGTCTCCTCTTTTCTAGACTAAACAGCCCCAGTTCCCGCAGCCTTTCCTCATATGAAAGATGTTCCAGTCACCTGATCATCTTGGTGGTGATCATCTCTCCAGAAGTGCCCTGACCCTCTTGAGCTGAGGAGTCCAGAACTGGGCACAGGACTCCAGATGAGGCCTCACCAGGGCAGAGTAGAGAGGGAGAAGAACCTACCTTGACCTGCTGGCGACACTCTTCTTGATGCATTTCAGGGTGCCACGAGGGCACATTGCTGACTCATGTTTAGCTTATTATCAATCCACAACTATTCTGGGCACTAATGTCCTACACACCCTTGTGTATCTAGACCAAAAAGGTTTAAAAACCTCATTGCTTAATTATCCATAATGAGTCTTTGGGTGTGCTTAATTAGAAAAAAAAAAAATAGTTCTGGGCAGCTGAAGTGAAACACAAGCAACAGAAGAGAGCTGTACCAGCCATAAAAATCTGTGCAACTTGTTTATCACATAAAATGAAATCTGGTGATTCTAGTAAATCACTTGACAATCTTGGCCAGCATCCTTATTTTATGCAACAATCACCTATAAAGGTTAAAGTTCAATAATTTTTAGTATTTTTGGTCTTAGATTATATGCAGCTATTAGAGCATTGCTAACTACCACATACAAACTGCAGTCATTAAATGAAGCTAAAAAATTCACAACTGAAATCAGCTAACAGCTCTGTTTTAACACCACCTTCACTGTTCATTCCCACAGACTTAAAATGCAAATGACCTTCAATGAGCTTCTATACAAACAAGGAGGGAAGATATAGCCTTTATTTTATATTCTTCTTTTAATTGAACTTTAAGTAGTTCAGAGTCATCCTTTCATTTCTGCAGTCAAGTGTAGCAATCAGAAAAGCAACTTTCACTATCGGGAAAATGTCACCATTACCTTTCAAGAGGAATAGTTTAAGTCCTAGATCTCCTGTTGATGTTGTCCAGTTGATTGATAGATCATTGCAGCAGTTAACTTGATCCACTGTTCATCTTTGTGGTATTACCAGTCGCAAATAGGTAATACTGTAACATAATCACAATGCATCCTACCTAACAGTTTGTAGTGGTTTTGGCCTGGGCCAGGTTTTTCAGTAGCAGGGGGGCTAAAGGGGTGGCTTCTTTAAACAAGGAGAGTTGCTAGAAACTTCCCCTGTAGCTGACAAGGTTAGGGCCAGTCAGTTTTAAGTTGGACCCTGCACCTGGCCCAGGCCTGGCCAATTAGTAGTGGAGGTAACGCCTCTGTGAATAACATATTTGAGCAGAAGAAGTTGTTGCGCAGTTGCAGAACTGCAGCAGCAACAGGGAGAGAGAATGTGAAAACATCTCCGCAGACACCAAGGTCAGTGGAGAAGGAGGGGGAGGAGGGTGCCCAGGCACTGAGAAGAAGGCTCCCCTGCGATATGTGGTGAGGACCATGGTGAAGCAGGTTGTCCCCCTGCAGTCCATGGAGGACCACCGGGAAGCAGAGATCCACTCGCAGCCCGTGGGGGAGGTGCTCACGCCGCAGCGGGTGGATGCCTGAGGGAGGCCGTGACTCCGTAAGAAGTTCATCCTGGAGCAAGTTCCTGGCAGGACCTGGGAGTCCGTGGGGGAGGTGCCCACGCCACAGCAGGTTTGCTATCAGGACTTGTGATCCCGTGAGGGGACCCAGGCTGGAGCAGCCTGTCCCTGAAGGACTGTCTCTCCCGGTGGATGACCCACGCTGGGCAGTGTGTGTGGGAGCTGCCCCGTGGGAGGGCCCATGCCGGAGCAGTTCGTGAGGAGCTGCGGCCCATGGGAAGGACCCATGCTGGAGAAGTTCATGAGGGACTGTCTCCCGTGGGGAGGGACCCCACAGTGTAGCAGTGGGAAGTGAGGAGACCTCCCCCTGAGAAGCAGCAGCGGCAAAATCCACCTGTAATGAACTGACCGCAATCCCCCATCCCCCATCCCCTGAGCCGCTCGGCGAGGGAAGGAAAAGGAGTCCCAGGAAGTGGAGGGGTGGGTGAGGTGTTTTAAGACGGTTTTATTTCTCATCTCCCTGTTCTTATTGTTTCTTTAATAAATCAAACCTTTTTCTCCCTAAGTTGAGTCTGTTTTGCCCATGACACTAATTGCCAAGTGATCTCTCTGTCCTTATCTCAACTTACAGGCCATTTGTTATATTTCTCTCTCTCCTTTCCAGTTTAGGAGGAGGAGTGATAGGGTTGGACATTGGGCTAAACCACTACACAGTTATAGAAATAAGAATATTAAGTCATAATAACTATTTTTCAAGTCTCTTTAGATTGACATGTGGTAATATAGTGAGAAGACTATTAATAAGGAAAAAAAACAAGGAAATACTTCAAGAAATTATTTTATTTTCTCCAGTAGATTTTAAAGAACTAGAATTCCACTGAAAAAGTTGTTAGCAATATGTTCTTCTATCATGAGGAATTTGGACATCAAAACTATAACTGATACACCTGGGAGGTTATAATTTCTGAAGGAGGTTCAGCACATACCTACTCATCAAGGTGCATCATCAATCTACCTGCTCCAAAGGCTATTGCAATGGGTAGTCATTGCCTGCCCTGAAGGAGCTTGGCTGTGGTGTCTACCCAGCAGAAAACACTGTTATCTTCAATCAGTAGAACTGACATGACAACTCTGACAGAGTTCCCTGACCACCATGCAGAAGGCAGTGACTTAAAGGAGAGATAATGGAGGCAAGTCTATGCTCAAGACAGCACGCAAATCCCCCTTCTTGCCTACCTCACCTTCCCAACTTCCTCTCTACAACAAGTATGAGGCTCTAGCTCTGGAGGGTCAGCCAGTTGATGATGATGTGGATGATGGTTCATCTACACCAGAGGCGATGCCAAGGTCAAAAACTTATTCCTCGATATTAGAATCATCTCAATGAGAAAGAAGATATGGATTACACTTATAGGTGACTCACTTCTGGGGAGAACAGAACCCAATATGTCAGAGAGCCTACAAAGACAGGCTGAGAATGTTGGGGTTATTCAGCCTTGAGAAGATAAGACGCCATGAAGATTTCACTGCAGTCTTTCAGCACATAAAGATGGAGACAGAGTTTTTAGTAGAGTCTGTAGTGATAGGATAAGTGGTAAACTAAAGGAGGATAGATGTAAACTAGATATAACAAAGAAATATTTTACAATAAGGGTGGCAAAACATTGCAACAAGTTGCCTTGAGAGGTTGTAGATACCCTATCCCTGGAAACATTCAAGGTCAGGTTAGATAGGGTTCCTATCAACATAATCTAGTTGAAGATATCCCTGCTCACTGCAGGGGGTTGAACTAAATGACTTTTAAATGTCTCTTCCAGTTCAAACCATTCTATGACTCTAACACAACCAGAAAAAACTTTTCAGTTTGCATTAATTAAATTTCTTATTTTTCTAACTTCATATCAAACATTTCATCTAAACTAGCTCAGTTCAGTGGAAAACTTCAGGTCAGAAAGCAATGACTCCAGCAGAAGAGCCCATCTGCTTCAGATTAGATATAAAATAAACAGCTTGCAGAATGAAAGACTAAACAGCAATATAGGTAAGGTTTTCCAGTATGGAATAACTACTTTGTCCTTCTGGCCTGGGGCACATTTACAAGCTTACTTTATAATGTTAAAATCTAATTTATTTAGAATTAAACATTTATCTGTTATAAAATGAACTTTTTTTTTTTTTAAGAATATAGTTCTCCAGTAACATACAACAGACATTTTGGAGAGAAAACTCCTACCTCCACAGATTTCTTATGTGCCCCTCTAAGGGGCACAAAATTTCATCTGAATTCTTGGATATCAAATTGCTTTCCCAGGCTTGGAGTAATTGACTCTGATACTTCTATTTTTCTCATCTGAAAGACATTCCTTTTTATTCTCATGCACTAATAGCATCTTGGAAGTGCTCTTTACATGCAGTTTTATCCTATGTATTTGGGTTTTTTCAGTGTTTTTGTTTCACGTCCTGTGCTTCCACCACTTTGGACTCAATTGTTTATGTGATAAAGTTTACAGGGTGACCTTGGAGTGGCTAAACACAACTTTCTCACCTCCCAATATGTTCCCTTCCTCCAACAATTCACATACCTATCTTATCATGTCTCAGAGACAGAAAAAATGCTTTCACAGGAGGAGAACTGAAATGCATCACAAAATAGCACATATCCATAGTAGCTTGAAGGCAGAATTTGCCTCGCCTAATTGAAGAAATCTAAAACAGCATTTCATGCAAGATCTGTATATTACATGGAAACCGAAATTTGAAAAAGGCTTTTCATTTAACTTAACATTTGCGTGAGATCGTTGATTTGTCTGCCTTTCTCCACCTACTGCAAGACCTAATAATTTGGATTAGATATTAAACCTTAAAATAGATGGTTGCCTTGATGTCAGTGACTGCCTAAATTTTCAGAGCCTGTGGCAAAGGGAATGTTTATCTAGAGAGGTGTGAGCAGACACAAGCTTACTCTGCTTGTCACATTCAGCAGCTGCTGAAGTATATGCTCCTTAGCATCACAGTGAAGCAACACAGACATGGTGTTTCTGGTAGGAATAGAATCAGGACCAAGTTCTCTCATTATCATCTCAAGTTAACCATTAACCACATTGCTGTTTCTCCTTTTTGGTTATCTATGTTACATATTACTTGTTCACGTTTGAATTACCGGAATAGGAAAAGTAAACACAATAAATATCCTTTTTAATAGTAATAAATAAGTAAATAATTTTGTCAATCCTCTGGCAATTTTTGCTGGTACTATTTTTCTATCTTAAAATAGAAAAATTGTAGGACAGTTGAAAATAGAAAAGATCTTATGAGATCTTCTGAACTTATCTTGATAAAATCTCTCTAGTGGCTAAAAAATAATTCTAGTGTGATTTATTTCAGCGCATTTGCAGTACCGCATAGTGTGCAAGTATGCATAACACTCAAAAAGCTTCCTCTTGGGAGACAGAGGAGAAAGTGATAATCCTCCTTTTTGTGGTGCTGGCATACATGATACACGAGGAGACAACATGGCTTTCCTGCAGGTTTTTTCATTTCATTTAATTCCAATTTCATTTACACTCATTTTAGAGATTGAAATGATTCCCAAGATTGGAGTTGAAAAACTAGTAATGTCCCATCTGGAACCTAGAGTTAAATGATGAAAATAATAAAGTGGGAGAAAATACAAAAATAAAAAAGCTAGATTAACCTTCTCACGTGACAGAAATAGCAGAGTCCCCATTATATTTCCCATTGAAGATGAAAGAGACTAAATATGCACCAACATATTGGATTTCTCCTCCCCATTCCAGCTTTCCTACAGGGAACGTCCTCAGTATTAAACTGAAGAACTGCACGCAAATCCATAGACTTCTGATATTTCCACATATCTACCAGGCTCAGAGAAAAAGTTGTAGCATAACAATGTTACTAAAAAGGGAGTTAAGGAGTCTTACTGGAGAAATACATCAGCCTGAATCAAGCTTTTTCCAGATACTAGCAGAGTTTAGTTTGAGACAAACCCTAGGACTCTTATTTTCCTTGCCTTACGATCTGTCCTCACATCTGACGTCATTCTTCACTGATCCTAGAAGTTTTCTTTTGCTCCCTGCCACAGGCTACCACCTCTCTGCAAGGCCAGGCTGATCTTTCATTTCAGTCATCCACCTTCTCTCCCTATCAGACACATATCCCAGGAGCACTGCTGCCTTCACATATACAGAGAACAACCATGATGCTGTTTCTCTACATGCTTTTTTTTTTTTCCTAGAGCTTCAGATCCTCAGGGAAAAAGCAGTAAGCCTTTTGGTTTTAAATAATACCTTTAAAACAGGTATTCATCCAGCCCTCAATTTCTGAACAGCACAAAGAAATACTTAGAGAAGGGAAAGGAATGGAAAATTAGCATGTTTTATCAGTTTTAGTAACATGGAAGCTACATTTATAACCTCTCTCCACTTACAAAATAGGCTTTAAAATACACCCCTGCTATGGTTAAATGAATGCTAGCTTAGAGAATGGATATAAAATATCAGCATTTGGAATGAGAAATCAGTAGAGGTTTTATTGCTGAAAGGTCAACAACACTTACAAAGAGATTCAATCTTTAAAGCCCTGCAGAATTTCATTTAATAAATACAACACCATGGAAAAAAACTGTCTGAAAAAAAGGAATCTACAAACAGTTTCTCACTTTATGACCCCACGTTGGAAAGGCTGTTGCATAGCGTATGCCCACTGCCACCTACAGACACCGGGTGTGTGTGCACACACACCCAACACACAGAGAAGCTTTGCCTGTAACCAGGATGCTGGGATTTCCAGGTATTAGGCACTCAAGAAGGGTGCCGGCTCAGCCACTGTGCTAAAAGGCTAATAAGACTTTCAGAAACACTTTAGACGTTCAGGATTGCCTGTGACAAAAGTAGCAAGGAAAGCACAAAAGACAATAATAGTGTTGCACTTGAGGCAACAGACTATAGTACAGAAGAGAAAAAGACCCTCTTAAAATACACTCTAGATTTGAAAATAAACAGTTCTTATATGCATACATACTGTAATCATGTTTGCTGTTGGTGAAAATCGACTGCTAGCAGCCTTTAAAACATGATTATAGGAAACAGAGACAAGAATTTTAAATTTAGAGAAATGGAAACAGTCAACTGTGTTAACAGTAACCTGTGAGAACACCAATACCTTTTCTACAAACTGGTCTTTTATTTCATCTCTCAGTAACATTAAATACAACTGCATGCAATACAGCCAGCACACATGTAGAGTATTCCCATTATCTTCCCTTCAAAGCAACATATTTATAGCACAATCAAGTTCCACGTTACTTAACAAAGCAAGTGTAAGAAATGAGAGTCTGATAAATTAAGCAAGTCCTAATTAAAAACAAACAAAAAAAAAAACCACACGGAAGAGTATGATTTAGAATTCTGCCTCCAGATGAAGACAAAGGCTTTGAAAAGCAAATAGAAATCACAATTTCAAAATCATTCCAGCATTATAAATTTCCCCAGTTAGAAATAAAATTGGACTGAAGTTTCAGACAAAGTTTTCTAACATTTTTAATGAACATTTCATCATGTGCCCTTTTGTTTACTGTCATGTTGAAATACTTCAAGGGTTTTTTTTCTTCCCCCAACAAGTGACAAGCAGTGTTTATATTTTCTTTTCATTAGATTAAAATATGTCAATTTAATGAGATTTTGTATAGATCAAAGGAATAAAAGTAACAACACTGATCAGAAAGAGTAGAACCTTAAATAGCATAGTTACTGTCAAGACCTTACAGCAAGAACAGTTACCAGGCATGTTACACACATTAAAATAAACATATATATATACACGTACTTTAAGAGTAGTGGAGCATTTTCCTTAATCCTATTTGAAGGAAAGGCCACACTTTCATCTCTAACATAATGGGGCTATTACAAATGAGTTGAAGATCTATTTCCTTTGAAAATCAGATTTATCAAACAAGTCTAAGAATAGTCTTTCATTTATAGCCAGCTTCATACTGCTGAAAACACAGGTTACCACATCATCTGCAGGACTGGTATGCCACAGATTTGTAGTAAATTCCAACACAGCTCCTTGAAAACACTTGAACTCCTCAACACAGCAGTGCTGTACTTATGTAGTAATGGCATGAGAAAACCAATGTCCAGATCCAAGACTGTCACAGCTGCCCTTCCTAAACCATTTTCAGGTGTAAACATCTAGACAAAGTAGTCTAGTAAGGCTGCACATTGACCATCTCTGCCAAATTAAAATACTGGTATCTATGTTAAACTTACATCATACTTATACCAATAGGTTAACAAAGTACTTATAGCATCACAGAGTCACAGAATATCAAGGGCTGGAAGGGATCTTGAAAGATCATCTCATCCAACTGCCCAGCCACATCAGGACCATCTGATGAGTAGGTTGCATGGGAACTCATCCAGGTGGGTTTGGAATGTCTTCAAAGAAGGAGACTCCACAACCCCATCTGGCAGCCCCTTCCAGTGCTCCATCATCCTCATAGTGAAGAAATTCTTCCTTATATCTATTTGGAACCTCTTATGTTCCATCTTATACTCATTGCCCCTTGTCCTATCATTGGACATCATTGAGAAGAGCCTGGCTCCATCTTCCTGACACCTGGCCTTTTTATATTTGTAGACATTAATGACGTCACCCCTCAGTCTCCTCTTCTCCAAGCTAAAGAGCCTCAGCTCCCTCTGTCTTTCATCATAAGGTGTTCCACTCCCCTAACCATCTTTGTGGTCCTACACTGAACTCTCTCCAGCAGCTGCCTGTACTTCTTGAACTGAGAGGCCCAGAACTAGACACCATATTCCAGATGTGGTCTCATGAAGGCAGAGTAGAGGAGGAGGAGAACCTCTCTCGACCTACTGCCCACAGCCCCTCTAATACACCTCAGGATGTCATTGGCCTTCTTGGCCATGAGTGCACATTGCTGGCTCATGGTCATCCTGCTGCCCAGTAGGACCTCCAGGTCCCTTTCCCCTATACTACTCTCTAACAGTTCATTCCCCAACCTGTAGTAGTACATGGGGTTATTCTTTCCCAGATGCAAGACTCTACACTTGTGTTGAATTCATATCAAGAAGAATCTGCATTGCAGAGTGGTTTAATTCATCTGACTCCTGCACTATGTAATGGTCATACTTGGAGATGTACACAGATGGGTAAAAATTTTTATTAGATTGAGACTGTTAATTTATGCTTGAGACTTGGAATTTTAAATCCCTGTCACAGCACAGCCCCTGCTCTAATTCAGTTTGAGAAGGCCATCCTCTCTAAGAGCTGTCTAAAAACTCACATTGACCCGGTCTGCCTTAGATTTCAGTATGCTTCCTGTGAGCAGCAACAAGCTGCAATTGAAATGCAGGCTCATCTAGACAATAACCCTTCTTTTATACCCTTCAGATAAAGCAGCATAACTAAATAAACCTGGATCTAGGAGGACCTGTCCTCATCAGGTGTGAATCTGTCCTGGCAACAAGATCCTGCTCACATGCAGAAGCAAGACATGCAAGGTAAACCTCAAGAAACGCGTAATTAAAACAATTTTCCTACAGGAAAAGGGTTTGATAAGTGTGATGAACCCAAGGGAGGAGAGCATACTCTGAGGCTAACCATCAGTAGGCTGGACTTGAATTGAAATGAAACGTTGTGGCTTAGATAGATATTGTTAGGTAGATTTGAGGAGTTAGGAAAAGCCTGACTGATACATACAGGTTTTTCACTCATCTTCCATTCACAAACTCTAGTGTGTGCTAGTTTAACTGTTGTGATAAAAACAGAGGTACAAGCTCTAACTCATTCTTAACTTCTGTCCACAAGAAGAAAGGCACTGAATGCTATGGGAGTAAAGTCAAGGAGACTTGGCCAAAAACAAGTGGGAGGTGCAAAGGGCAAGATGTAGTGGAGACAGACCGAAGATCAGTGAACACTTTAGCAAGCTTGCAAAATGCACCTGTAGCCAAAGAAAAGTCCAGAAAGCAAGGAGGAACTTTAGACATGCAGTCATAGTTTGCACAGCACTCAGTTTAACAGACTAGAAAAAAAAAACACCACCAAAAAACAATTATAAGATAACATTGCCCTGAGTAGAAGGGTTGTATTTTATGGAAGAAGGCTGGAAGCACATCAGCCTTCTCTCGTGTGTTTCTAGTTACTGTCTTTGCCATGTAATAAAACTGTCAAGTTCTTTTGGCTACAAAGAATTCTCTGTCTCTCCTGTCAGCCACTGTAACCTATAAATATTTCAAAATATACCCTACTTATCTCTGTTCCTCTATGAACTGCAAAGGAGTGTGGAGAAGCACTTAAGAATCACATACTATTTTGTACCTTTAATGAGCTGCAGAGCATTATAAGCATATGCATATACATCAACTCCGTCAGCCTCGTTAAGTCTTCAAAGCATTTCTTTCTATTGAAGAAAATAAAAAATACAGAGTTCACTAACGAAAGACTTAAATTTGAAGCATGATAATTAACCCAGAGGTGTTTTCTTGCTAAACTGATTGTATTGCTCCTGGAATCTATACCACTGTCTCCCAATTACAGCACCGTGGCACAAAGACTTAGCCCTGCATCTCCAACCTGACACTGACAACCCAAATATGCACACATACATCGGAAATCAAAACTTCTACTAACACAATAATTTTGGGGAGCAATCACTTCAAGTACCTTGCACCATACACAGGAATAGTGGCAAGTGCTTGTGTCACAATGTACAAGATGCTGCATTAACACAAGGGCAGTGTTGACAAAGAGGTTTTAGTTGCTTCATCCCATGCTTCTGTCTGTCCAGGCAATTTGGGAGCTTTCCTTTGAGTTAAAAAAAAAAATCCACTCATACATTGGCATTCTGGGAAAGCATTATACACTACCAGCTAACCTTACCGCTTTGTTAATGTCATTTCTGGCATTGAACTTGTTGCTTGTTCTGCAATCTTTCATAGAGGAACTGTCAAATCAAATTTCTTTTGTCACAAAGTATTTCTTTCAGTCCTTCCTTGTCCAAAGGAGACAAAGAAAAGATCATGCAGTGCATTCTTTTTTGAGGCCTAGGTTGACTTTTTTTGTCTTTTCAAAGTCAAATAAGGACTGCCTGCTGAAATAAAGCTCATGACCCAGAAAGAATGCTCTGCGCTGATATTTGCATGAAAAAAACAACTCTGGCATGTCTCCACTGATTATCAAGTGGTTTTGTAACAGATAACATTTGTTAAGCACTCTACATTTATGTAAAAGATGAATCCAGAATTCACAGATACGTGGTTTTTTTTTTCTGTTTGTTCTTGCTCTATAACCATTTCCTCAAGAATTCCCATGGCTCTTAGTTCAAACTCCTTCCCCAGATTTCTAACTATAAGTCATTGAATAGGCAATACTCTCCTCTAAAAAATGCATTTCTCTGAAGTACAAAATACTAAGTACCAAACTTTCCATGCTAATCCAAGTTCACATTGCTTAGCCAGAAAACAAGATTAACAAACACTAACTGTGAAATAAATTTATTTCTAAGATATCAATATGTAACAGTTGATTATAACATGCATTTCTCTCAGCCTTCTGTATGAATCTCAAAGGCCTTCTGCACTGACTTTTCTGTACATTTTTGGATTCATTTAGAAAAGAGGTGAACTGGACTTTAGAATCTATTTTGCTCTGCAAAAGACAAGCTAGTGTTTTAGAACCAGTGATGACAGCTTATTCCACACTGTAGACATACAGTATCCAAAATTATTTTATACAACATGGTCACTTTTTTTTTTTATATATATATACTCTGGATAAACCATGAAAGCCTCCAAACCACAGCAGTCCTTACAGATGTTATACCCTACTTCCAATGGAAAACAACAGTTTGGATTAGACAGACACACAGGCGGTATCTCCAAGGAGTACTGCCTTATTTTGTCAACATTATCACCTTACTGGTACGTTTTCCCCAGCTATCTGTCTCCTGTGCAGAAAGACTATATTACTTCTTCCAGTCTAACATGTCCACAGTGTGAAGTATTTAAAAATACATGCCATTTTGATTCTTGGTGAACAGGAAACCTTTTCAACATGGTACTTTAAAAGACACAAAACGGAGTAAGCAGCTGTCATGGTTTGGCCCAGCTAGCACAGCAGCACCACAACAGTCTCTCACTCAGTGCCCCCATTCACCCCCACCCTCGTTAGGATGGCGGAAGCCCCAGTGAAATGGGAGTAAAAAGATAAGCAAGGTTGTTGTGGATTAAGGCAAGGGCAGGGAGGGCTCACTGCCAATTACGGTGCCAGGCAAAACAAACTCCAGTACTCAGAGAGGAAAGTAGGAAAGTTTATTCTACAAGAAACAGAATGGAATAAAAGCAAAAGGGAGTAGGATGATGAGAAAATTACAACCAGCACTTTAAGATCTCCCTCCCTCATCC
>WBNH01008007.1:36771-157709 GCA_013401255.1 Urocolius indicus | reverse complement strand
AAGTGAATCGCTGCCCCTGGTCCGAGGTCAGCTTTATCAAAACAAGTGTCTGCCACTGATGCGGATTTAAAGACATGAAAATAAATCTCAGTTTCACCAGTTCTCTCCACAGAACCCCGGGGAATCTCTGCTCTGGTACATCTCCTTCTCTCTTTCATCATTGACCTTGGAGTCCGCATGGTTGTTTCTCTCACTGTTCCTACTCCTTGCACCAGCACCAGCCAGAAGAAGAAGCAAGGGCAGAAGAAGGAAGAAGCAGGAAGAAGATGGAGGAAGAAGCCTCCTCTTCTGACTTCTTCTTAAAAAGTGATCGTGGAGGCGTCTAATTGGCTCAGCCCCAGAAGTGGGTCTGGCTCAGAGCTGGGAAGAGTTGCAAACAACTTCTTACAGGCGCCATCTTTACAGCCCCTTCCCCCTTACCAGAAAAGGCTTCATGTCAAACCACGACAGCAGCTTTTCGTTCAACTTTTCAAAACACCAATATTTTAATAATCTTAAGTATTCTCACAGCAGAACAAAGAAAAATTATACAGACTCTACTTAGCTCTTTAGTTGTATAGTTGCATGCTGCCTAATTTCTTGTTCTCTAGACTTTTTTTCTTATCTCCTTACTTGTGTTCCTTCTTCCTTACCTGATTACAGCAGCTCATGACAACAGTAAGCACATCATGCCAGAAAGCTCATTATAATGCCATGGAATTTAACTTGGAGATTTGTATTCCCATGACCATGGAAACTTCACAGCAGAGCAGAATGACTGATAGAAATAAATGTTGAACTCTGGATCCTTGGTGGTAAAGGGAATGGTGATTAAGGAGACCAGACAGAAATATCACACAAGCTGACAGGAGTACCTTCAATTCTTGAATACAACCAAGTCCTTGTGAACAGAGAGGCAGTTCCAACAGTGTCTAGCAAAATCCTGACAAAGGAAGCACAGATTTGAGAAAAATGAAAACGGCTTCAAGGCTGCTGCTGTCCTTCTACATAAGGAATGTTAATATAATAAACATCATTTAGATGTGGGATTCAGTTTTAAACAGTCAGAAAGAAGCTATTAGATAAACATTGCTGACAGAATAATAGGCTCATGCAAGTTATTTGTTTTAGCTTCTCATGGCTTCAAGATTTTGTTGCTTTATTCAAAGTAGACAAGAGACTGAAAACCCACAACTTTTCTAAAACACACACAATGTGCTCAGAAATTTTTGCCAAATACCAGGCAGATAAAAGCCATTCTGTAGCAACAGAGAGACCTAAAATAGTACACATTACACAGACTGGTGATAAAGTCATTCTGAAAACTTAATTGATGGTTCAGCTCATGGTATTTTACCTACCTGTCCAAATATGTTGTGATCATAGTAACAAATGATTGCATGACCTCCAGCTAAGGCCAGTACGTCAGAGTAATGAGAATGCAGAGAAAGGTTTTGCCTTACTGGGTACATCAAGAATAAAAATCTGCCAGCAACATGCTCAAGTAGTTAGAAATCATCTCCCACGTGCACAAGCCCTCATGCTTTTTACTGCTCCTTGAGTACTGCATCCTAATTCTGATGCTGCATGAAAAAAAAAGAGCAAGTCTCAAAGGGTCAGGTACACTAAAAGGATAAAATCAGATTATAAAAATAAGCTACTATATAATATATCTGCTAGTCATACATAAGTTTTGTGAGACTAGCTCAAGAAACTCTACCACTAGAATTTGTATGGAAAAAATAGCAATGAGCCATGCTCTAGCTAGACAGCTGTATATTTTCACACTGTCTGGATTTTCCTGTTGTCAGGTTGATTAATGGAATGTCTTTACCTTTATCTGCTTTTGGATATCTTAAATCTCAACAAGTCCATTTCATGTTCTTGCCACCAACATTTCCAGTAGATTTCTTCTAGCATGTCAGAATGACAGATAAGTTCCTGCAGCCAACCTTGTAAAAAGCTCATTATTGTTTCAGACTTGTGTACTCACCCTGGAGGTCCCCTGAACAAAGGCCTCCAGAGTTTTGGGTCATTTTAAAATCTATGTTGAGTAAAGGTGTCATTTCTTTACAAGAGAAAGCTTTGGAGAACAGTTCAAGACCATGTTCTGAACTTTATACTGTTTTATATCATCAGTCCACATACTAAGTAACAAGACCAGAAATAACTGTAATAAACACTAAGTAACTCAATGCCGTACACACTTGATCTACTTTATTTATTCATATGGTTATCCGCTCTATGTTGAAGTGCTGACACATAATGATATAGTTTATTATTTTTCTTCCAAAAGTTTCAAGCTCTTATTGACAGCACAGCAATGTTAACAATATGAATTTTTTATTCACTTCTAAAATGTTGCAGGTTTTAAGCCGTCCTACAGTAATCACTTTCAATGTTTAAAGATAATTCTGAAAAAACAGTAAAACTGAAATTCCCTATACTTATTCCAAATAAGCTAATTCTTGTCCCCACTATAGATTTTTTTATCTGCAATAGTGGACTCAGGGTCCAATTTAGCTGTATCTATAATGTTGCCCTATTATGGTAGCTGTTGTTTTTACATTGAATGAGTGAATTTATGAGTGTGCAATAAGGTGGCAGATTGATCAGCCACATGGGAGAGATCATATCCTGCCTATGCTCCACACTGTGCAATCATTTTCTTTCCCATGCAGCCAAAGGATTGATTGCCCACGCTGACTTACAAGGTGTTTTTAACATTACAACATAACTATTTGACATGATTTGAATCAGACATACATCTTTAATAGTCCCTTTTTCCTTTAACCCCTAACAGTCCCTTCCAGTAATCTTTAAACTAAATTTTTATATTGAGCCACAAATCTGTACTGGAGAGATATTTGATGTATTACACTGAGATGGCTTAAAGGAAACTCTACTCATGGACGAATAAATGACTTATCATGCTCTGAGGAACACAGGCATGTAATTTACATGGAAATTTTCCCTTTCTAAGGAATATGTATCTCTGGAACCTCTGCTGCTCCTACATATTAAAAAGACCATGGTTCATGTTCAAAAACCCATGACGCTAGCCTACAAATCTAGGAGCAGGAAGTGAATATTTGTGTTCCTTTATTTGAGGTCTAGGGCATGAGAGCAGACCCTAAGTAGGAAGTTTTCTATATTCTTCATTAATGTGACTTCTTCTGAATATGAAATCTTTCTTCTTCCCTCTGCAAGAACACACATTGGTTTTCCCAGCCTATTTAACTAGAGCCTTCTACAAACAAAAAATTCAAACCGTATAGGCCTTACAAGTAATCAGGTCAAGGCAGAAGCACAAGACGGTGTCAAACAGGTAATTACCAACAAAGCTCATATTAACTGCAAACAAGACACTTTATAAGTTACAGCTATCTTAATGAGTTGCATTACCAGCTCCACATATGTGTCTAGAAATTCTACCACAGTTAAATCCTACGGTCTAATATCCATGCAATGTCATCTAAGGTACCTACTAATCACACACAGAACTAATGTCATGTTAATATACAATTGTAAACACTAACTTTCTGTTTGTATCAAAGTACATAAATGTGTGTATATACAAAAATAAATATTTATCATTTTTCACCCTATCTAAGAAAGGTTATCTCCTTTGTAAGCTGTAGCTATAATTCAGATACGAGAGATACTGTGAAAATTATCCTTCCCTCTAGAACAAGGGAAAGCTCTTCCCTCCATTTAAATGAGATACAGCTACTGGGCTCTTTTCCTTGAAGCATGATTTCAAAATACAAACTGGAACTTTTATACATAGTGAAGGGCATTTCTCTCCAACTGAGATAAGGAAAGTTCCTCAGAAAATCATTAAAGGAGGCAAGAGGCCTGTGTGGATTAACATGGAGCTACTGGAATGACTCAAATAGAAGAAAAATGTCTATGGAAGATGTTAAAAAACCTGGTTGCTTGGGACGAGTATAGGAAGGTTGCCAGAGCATGTAGGGATGAAACCAGGAACGTCAAAGCCCTTTTAGAAGCAAAACTGGCAAGGGAAGTGAAGGAAAATAAGAAGGGCTTTTTCAAGTACATCATGGAGGGTGCAGAGAAGGAAGAACTACTGAATGCCTTCTTTGCTTCAGTTTTCATTGCCAAAGCCAGCCCTTGGCAAGCCCAGTCCCTGGAGGATAGAAAGTCTGGGGCATAGAAGACTTTTCCTTGGTGGATGAAAATGGGGTTAGAGACCTGTTAGGCAAGAACCTCTGGGACATCATGGGATGTACCCACAAGTGCCAGGGGAGATGGCTGATGCTGTTGCTAAACCATCATTTGTTATTGCATCTCCATCACTTGTAAGTGGAACTGTTAAGCCAGGCAGAGACTGGGGAGAACTCATTAATACTGTTGTGGTTTTGCCTGGGCCAGGGCTTGGTATCAGGGGGGCTACAGGGCTAGAAGCATCCCCTGTAGCTGATAGGGCCAGCGTCAGTTGTAAGATGGACTTGGCGCTGACCAAGGCCTGGCTATTTAGTGACTGAGGTAACATCTCTGTGAATAATATATTTGAGAAGTGGAAGAAGTTGCTGCACGGTTGCTAAACAAGAAGTGAGAATGTGAAAACATTTCTGCAGACACCAAGGTCAGTGGAGAAAGAGGGGGATGAGGTGCCCAGGCATTGGAAGAAAGATTCTCCTGTGACATGTGGTGAGGCAGCTGTCCCCCTACAGTCCATCGAGATCCACAGGAAAGCAGAGATCCACCCACAGCCTGTGAAGGACTCCACACCAGAGCAAATGGATGTCCAAATGAGGCTGTGACTTGATAGGAAGCTCACACTGGATCAAGTTCCTGGCAGGACCTAGGAGTCTGAGGGGATAGAGGTCCCCACTCCAGAGAGCAGGTTTGCTGTCAGGACTTGTGATCCTGTGAGGGACTCAGACTGGAGCAGTCAGTACCTGAAGAACTGTTCTCCCCATGGATGACCCATGCTGGAGCAGTGTATGAGGAGCTGCCCCTTTGGGAGGCCTCATGCTGGAGCAGTTAATGAAGAACTGAAGCCCATGGGAAGGACCCACGTTAGAAAGGTTTGTAGAAGCCTATCTATCATAGGAGGGATCCCACACTGTAGCAGTGGAAAGTATGAAAAAGCCTCCATCTGAGAAGAAGTAGAGGCAAAATCCATCTGTAATGAACTGACCGCAATCTCCATCCTCCATCTCCTGCACTGCTGGGGGGAAAGGAATGAGAGTCCTGAGAAGAGGGAGGGGTGGGAGCAGGTGTCTTAAGATTTGGGGTTCTCATTTTCCCTGCTCAGTTCTGATTGTTTATCGATAAAGCAAACCAATTTTCCCCAAAGTAGGTCTGTTTTGCATGTGTTGCTAATTGCTGAGCAATCTCCCTGTCCTTATCTTGACTCACAAACCTCTCTTTATATTTCTCTCTCCCCTGTCCAGTGTAGGAGGTGGAGTGATAGAATGACTTGGTACGCATCTGGCATCCATCCAGGGCTAAACCATCACAAATACTTGCAGGTATGTAAAAGGTGTATGTCAAGAGGATGGGATGGCTCTTTTTTCTGTTGTCTTAAGTGACAGCACAAAAGGTAATGGGCAGAAGCTGAAACACAAAAACTTCCACTTAAACATAAGTAAAAACTTCTTCACTGTAAGGGTGACAGAGCACTGTAACATGCTGTCAAGGAGGTTGTAGAGTTTCCTTCTCTGGAGGCTTTCAAAACCCACCTGGACACATTGCCATGTGACCTGATCTCAGTGGATCTGCTTTAGCAGGGGAGTTGGACTAGATGATCTCTAGATATTCCTTCCCACACCTATCATTCTGTGATCATCTGATTCAGATAACATCCTTTTCCCTGTCTGGTTTTCTGACCTGGTTTATAGTCACCTGACCAATGCCTTTCAGTCCATGTAATTATAATTCCTCATAAAATGGTAAGGAGCTCAGAGCATGCTTCTTTGTTAGTATGTTAGTATGTATGTCCTGTCTATTTACTAAATTATTTACTTCAACTTACCTCTGAAAGCTTCTTGACTGTATGAGTTAACATGATTAACTGTTTATTTTGAGAAGATAATCACTTTATCACTCAGATCTACCTTTCACTGGTAAAAGCAAGCAAACAGAAGCCTAATAACAATTATGCCATCTGCTAGTCAAGTCTTCTTACTCCCCTTTTTTTTAAACAGCAAAATGGAACATACTATTTAAAATAAAAAAACAAAGGTAAAGAACTGATAAAATTAGATTTGAAACATGAAAGTCTCAAACAGAAAATAAAATACTATTTAATTTCAGATATTGATTTAACCTATATAAATTCTGAAACTGCCTCTACAATTCTGTTCAGGTTGAAAATGTTGTTGATGGGCCCAGTTTTTGCTCAAGATTAACTTCAGTCTTTCATTGGTGTAAATAAATCCTTAGGTATCAATTCACTATTTTACAGCATTAACTCATGAACACTGTTTACAATATCAAAGTACCATGATTTGAACTCAATTCAAATCCTGAATTCCATCTAAATTTGATATAATCTGGTTGCAAGCATTTCTTCCTCAAACTCTCCAGAAAGTGAAAAATGTTATTAGCTATTAAAGTTTAACATTCAGATAAAAAGCTTGCTCTGATGGAAAAGGAAAATGTTTAATAGCCTTCATTCTAAAAAGCGGTTGCTACTTTCCACAGTGACTTTGTTTCTCATCTAGTTGACAGGACACAGAAGACTTAAACAAGAACATCTGCAGCATTCTTTCAATACTCTGGGGAAAGCATGAAAAGCAATATGCTAGTGTAAGAGTATAAGCAATGGGATTCTTTCTTTGCAACTCAGTGAAAAGATGCTGCATGTAGGCAACTTTAATTTTTAAAGATTAATTTATTTAGAATTCTTAAAGAAAACAGCTGTTGCTACTGTATCTCTGCTTCAAAATCCTCTGAGTTTAGCAGTTGTAAGCTGACATACTTATTCCATTAATGTAGATGTCTATGAGCATTTCCCATATAATAACTGTCCTGCATAATTCATGTCTACTCATTCTCTGGTAATGTCAGTTAGAAAAGGAATGAGAGGGAAAGGGGTATGGGCAGTATCTTTGAATTTTTTTTTTTTTTGGCCTCAGTGTCCAAATGTTGCACTTGGAAAGTCCAAATAAAGTCTAAAAGTGTCAGTGCTGCTCTCATAGGACTTACATTAAGTTCCACCTAGGTCTTTGAATGACCAGTGTTCTGTTTATTAGCCACAGCATCCCATATTTTTTATAGTTTGGGCCCAATTACTTCCAAACTTTAGATGTGTCTTGAGAAAGGACACATAGCAAATCAGCACTCAAGTCATGGACAGGTCTGCCTAACCATCATTTACTTCCTCAGTGAATTCAGTTTCCTAAGTGCTAGTAAATCCAGGAAACACAGCTTGCTAAATGCACTTGGTTTTGGTACTCAAAGCAGAAGAAAGTTTCATGGGGAAAAAAACCCACTTCCTGAATACTAATCTTATCTGAGCCTTTTTATTGTCTCCCAACATTCCTTCTGAACTCGTTGAAGAAGTGGCTTCCTTAGAGCATTGTAAGACCCTAGACAGCGGGATCCCCAAAAGAAACAGTCGTTTGCAGAAGCTGCAGTTTTGTCATCTAAGGTGAAGGTCAAGACAATTCCAGCCCCTCTTCCCCTGGAAAGTTATAGCTATAAGCACTCAGACTAATCACAGTCCCGCAGAACTTATGGAACACTGCTCTTTATTCCTCATCTATCAGCATAATTGCACTCGGTTAAGTCCAACAGAACTGTTAGGTGTAGAAGGGCTCATATTCTTACATCATCTCATATTACATTTCCATAATAAAGAAATATGAAAGCTTGTAAGGGAAAGAGAACATTCACTAAATCGTCCTATTTATGATAGTATGCTGTGTTCATCTACTTTCCTATACTAAAAAGTCATCTAGAAGTTCCTTGCCCCTGATATCTTCCCATCCATGTGTATTTCTATACTAAAAATTTTAACAGAAGATGTTTAAAATATCTGAGTTGGTACAGACGGTGTTCCTGCTTGACCTTGCTATGAATAATAAAAGATCTCTTGGCAGAAATTATTGGGTAGAAAATATCCCTGGGCTTTTGGGCCATATGAGCTACAGAAAGTTGCAGATCTAGACCTCTTGGCAGGTCAATATGTTCGAAGGGCAGGTCACAATGCCAGAGAACCCGTTAAAGTATCCCAGTCCTATTGTTAACTTGCAGAATGAATCACATACAGGAGCTCAGAAATGCTATACTCCCAATTCTCAGTGTGGATAGCTTCACTCTTCTCAGCTTTGATGCTCTCCAAACCAGTCCAATATTACAGTGCAATTAAATGATGCCTCATGTCTATGAAAAACAATCATAATTTAAAATTTAGCACCCTAGCCGAAGGATTTCTTTTATTTTAATCCAATATACTAGGTGTTTTATGCTGACTGACCTGAGAAATTAATGTGGGCAAACATGAGGCCCCACATAACTGTGTTCCCACAGCCCTCAGCACAGATGCAATAGCGGTGTTCTTTGCATGTATCACCAATGCTAGAAGCAAATTAACGGAAGAAAATTTAACTAGAAAAAAACTTTGGGTGAATAAAGAAGTGAAATGGAGATACTTACCAACAACAGCACTGAAACTGAAAGGAGTAAGAGAGAGAGATATCTGGGGGAAGCTCTGCCGAAGTCATGCATGAGTACCCCTCCCATCATTCACCTCCCCATCTTGGGGAAAATCTGAGTGGAAGAGTTGTTCCGTGGCTCTGGTACAGTCCCCCACATCCCTGCAGTGCTGTAAGACTGTGAGACAGACTCACGGCCACTGGGCACTAACCCGGACACCATTTTTTTCAGTCCAGTCAGCCTCACCTCCATCCCTGGAAAGGGATGGAACAACTCATCCTGAATGTCATCACTAAATATATGAAGGGAAAAGATGGCTATCAGAGGGAGTCAACAGGGATTCACCAAGGGGAAATCCTGTTTGACCAACCTGATAGCCTTCTATGAGTGTATAACCAGCTGGCTAGGTGAGGGGAGAGCAGCAGATGTCATCTACATTGGCATCAGTAAGGCTTTTGACACTGTCTCCTGTAACATCCTCATCAGAAAGCTCAGGCAGTGTGGCTTGGATGAGTGCAAAGTGAGGTGGATCGAGAGCTGGCTGAATGACAGAGCCCAGAGGGTGGTGACCAATGGCACAGAATCAACTTGGAGGCCTGTGGCCAGTGGAGTTCCACAGGGATCGGTTCTGGGGCCAGTCTTGTTGACAACGGCTTCATCAACAACCTGGATAGGGGGACAGAATGTACCGTCAGCAAGTTGGCTGCTGACACCAAACTGGGAGGCCTGGTTGATTCCCCAGAAGGCTGTGCTGCCATTCAGTGGGATCTTGCCTGGTTTGAGAGTTGGGCAGAGAAAAACCTCATGAGATTCAACAAGGACAAGTGCGGAGTCCTGCGCCTGGGGAAGAACAATTCCATGCACCAGTACAGGCTGGGGGTTGTCCTGCTGGAGAGCAGCTCTGCAGAGAGAGAGACCTGGGAGTCTTGATTGATAATAAACTAACCATTAGCCAGCAATATTTAAGTGGACTAAACATGAGCCAGCAATGTGCCCTCGTGGCCAAGAAGGTCAATGGCACCCTGGGATGAATCAAGAAGAGTGTGGCCAACAGGTCAAGGGAGGTTCTTCTCCCGTTCTACTCTGCCCTGTTGAGGCTTCATCTGGAGTCCTGTGTCCAGTACAGGGTCACAAAGATTATCAGGGGACTGGAACATCTTTCATACAAGGAAAGGTTGTGGGAGCTGAGGCTGTTTAGTCTAGAAAATAGGAGACTGAGGGGAGATCTTATTAATATTTACAAATGTCTAAATGATGAGTGTCAGCAGGTTGGGGCATCCCTTTATTCTATTGTAGCTAGCAACAGGACAAGGGGTAATGGGATGAAGCTGAAACACAAAAAGTTCCACTTAAATATAAGAAGAAACTATTTTACTGTGAGGGCGATGGAGCCCTGGCACAGGCTGCCCAGAGGGGCTGTAAATTCTCCTTCCAAAGGTCTTCAAGACTCACCTGGACATGTTCCTATGCGACCTGATATAAGTGGACCTGCTTCTGTAGGGAGGTTGGACTAGATGATCTCTAAAGGTCGCTTCCAACACTATCATTCTATGATTATATGATTCAGAGGGACTACTTGTGTCTCAGAAATTTAGTTGCTAGTGTATTAACCACAAACCTTTCAGTAGTTTCAATATCATTTTCAATAAGGAAGGGTATTTGGTTTCCCCAGATTCCCTGTATTCTGCAGGTACTCAAAACTGATGTACAGTTAACATTCAGGTAGCACTTGAAACATAAGCTTTCTTAACATGGACAATTAAAACATCAATAAATATATATTTTCAATGCCAGCAATTCCTCCATAGCCATCAACCTATTTGTGGCATATTCCATGCACTGAAACATAGCTGGAGATGTGTTACACTTATGCAATAAGTGAGTAACTCTTGGCTAATGATTTAACGCTGTAAGGACTAAAACATTTGGATAAGTGAGCACTGTACTTTTGGCAATTAGACCACATGGTCCCACCTGCAATGCAAGCAGGGCCTGGAATCCTGATCTGTCCATCAGTTGCTTCTGGCTTAGGCAGAGTTCTCTTACCTGTTAGCTCCTAGCCTCTGTTATTCAGGGGATGTAATCCATGTATTTACTGTTGCATGCACCACTTTCAGACCAGGGTCTACCTCATACTAGTATTTTGCCTGTCCCTTGTCTCTAGAGTTATAAAGAGTTCGGAAACTGCTGGCTAAGGATATGGTAGCTGAAGCTGAGGACATGCTGCCAGATCAAACACAGGGCACAAGACCAAACTCAGACCCAGGCTAAGTGCTCTGTGTGCAATCACAGTCAATCAAATTTTGAACCATGGGTTGAGGCAGACACTTTCAACTCTACCTAGAAGCAGAGATAGGCCTGTATTCCACGTTTACACAAAACCCTCTACACCAAGTGCATCCTGTCTATGAAAGTGATTCTCGACTACGAACAGGAAAGGATATTAAAGAATACATTATTAGGAAAACAATCAAGAAAAAGCTACCCCAGTAGAACACTTATCAACAGAAATATATATGAATTAATGCTTTGCACAGATGAAAAATGTCTTCAAAGATCTGCCATATAATTGCAAATCAAATTTGAAATTTCAAACAGTGATATCCATTCTTCATTACTTTTTTAAATAGTCACATTCAAATTTGTCCTGTAATACTACACAAGTGACAGCAGAGGGCTTTGAAAGATAGCAGCCCATATGAGCAGAACTACAAATAGATGTCTACACACCTACCTCACCACAGCAATTTTAAACCAATGGTCTCCACAAGGTTAAAAAAAAATGCAGCTTCTCATAGAATGAGAAAATGCAAGAGATGCACAGTACAATCTCACCAAAATCACAGACTTGCCCCTTGTCCACAGTCATTCACTCAGAACACAAATACATGTAGACGATGGACATGACCTATGCATTTCTCTCAATTCTGGCTTTATCCTAGTGAAGTAAGACAGGCATTAGATTCCCTGATGCAAGGCAGCTGTAAGAGAATTGGACTGTCCTTCAACAATAAAGGATAAAGCTGTTTTTTTTTCCTCCAGTGGGTTGGAATAGGTGATTCTTTGACTCAGGGCTTCAAAAGACCTTTTTGACCAGTGAGCCTTCTTGAACCTGAATTTAAATGCTTTTTGAGGAAAAAAAAGTTATTTTAGTAGACTTCCCACACTTCAGACTCTGCAGTCAAACCATCATAACCTTCAGGGGAATTTCTTGAAAGATGCAGATACTGCCACAGAGGTGACAAAAATTCGAAAGGAATTTTTTTTCCACAGTGCTATTGTCTGATTGCTCAATCACTATCCATGGCTATTAGCCTTTCTATTTATACATTCTTCATTTCTAAATATTTCCTGTGGGCAAAACTTATCAGGAATCAGGTTCGAGCTTTCATAGGGTTGAACAAAACATGACAAGTTCAAATGCTAGGATTAAATGGGTTTTACAATCCAGCATGTGTAATTAATCTTCTGATTTGAGTGTGTCATTATCAAACACAGACAATTTCCAAAGTAATGACCATGGAATCTGATCTACTATTAATAAAGTTTCCCATTCACCATATAGATCTTACATACAAATGGTATTGGATGCAAATATCCACAAATAATAACAAAAAGCCATCATTCCTGTAGTTCTTAGTTCTCTCTTACTGATATTCAGAAAAGTGTCCAGTGTACCAAATTTAATTCCTGGCTCTTTGTATGCACAGTAAAGATTTAGATAGCAGATCTAGTTTAAATCAGCAATATATGGGCACTCATCTGCAACCTATCTATCTATTGTTATCTATTGTTATTAATAACATTTGTTATAAATCAGTCAGTTGTTATTGAGATAAAAACTCAAAATAGCAGATAAGCAATTCACACTTACATAGCACCAGTGGGAGACACAAAGGATTTCTGTCTATGCAAATAGGTGACTTTTTCAAAAGAATAAAAATTATGTGCAAATTGGTTTTGCTCAAGTACAAGAGAAATTGTGAGTTTGGAAGAAGGACTATCCACGTTTAAAGGACTTCAGTATTGTCATATTTAGCAATGCAAAGGCCCATAGTACACTTCAAATGGGATTTACACACTTAATATATCTTTAGCATAACCTTCATCTGAGTGCAACAACTGAGAAAACATCCAGCCACCCACGTCTCAGATTCCAAGCTAAGTGAAAGTTGGTGATAATATCTTCAAAGTCATCCAGTGCAATTTGCAAGAATTCACTTATTGCAGCCCCCAGTTTTGTGACATGGGCAGATGGGATCTTCCCTTATTACTTCAAATAAGCATTCTACATTTCTAAGATGGTTTGTTATTTTGGGGCTTTTTTTTAATCTAGTTCCACTTGCATACAGCCAATTATTGTGATTGGCTGTTTCATATGCAGAATAATAATAAAAGTAGTACTACCATAACCTGAAAATAATAGAGTTCTGTGTTCAGGATATCTTGCTGCCTGAGTATAACAAGGAATCAAGACCATGGAGAATTTAACTAGTAGATTGCTGAAAGCTGGAAAATAACCTTCTTGAGCAATTTTTAAAGTGTAAATGATGTAAGGGAAGGATTTCAGACTCCAACAGTATGTCATGATGTGTGTAGTATTTCCCTATTATACAGAGTTTGAAACTAATGGACCACTACTCCACCATCTAGACAAATAAAAACAATGAAAAACACCAGTCTGGAAGATTTGTAGCGTAAGAACCTGGAAAACCATTTCTAGATTTAATCCCTTGAGATGCAGAACACAAGACAAAGCAGAAAGAGAAAACTACAAAAAACCTATTTGGACAAGACATTCCCAGTTGTGTGCTTTACAGCACTCACATCTAAAGAACTCAACTGTGACGTTATAGTGCAGCCTTATTTCACCTTCAAATACTTTTGTTTTAGATAGAGAGTTTAACATTTTTATCTGCTAATTAGAAAATGAACAAAGTCACAGAGGCTTAAGTTCATAATTTGTTAAGTATTTTTACTTCTAACTGAAGAAATGCATGATTGAGGCTCGCCAACACTAATTGTTTGTTAAAGTAGCAGTGACATGCTTGCACCTTAGTTTAATATCAGCTATTGGTCTACTCTCTTCCAAGATTTGCAGAGTTGGGAACAGTAAGTAAGATGTTCATTACAGTGTCTGGTTCATTTGTCTTATGAATCTGAAACAACTTACTCTTCTGCCTTAGCAACATGAACATAGGATAAATCAACAATAATAAGCTGTAAGCAGGTACCAGCTATGCCTAAATCAAAAAGAACAGCGTTATCTACCAGTGTTGTAGTTACAGCCTCCTAAATCAGTGGAAGCACTGCAAGACACAAGATGAAACAGGTTGATTTTTTTTGGTTTTTTTTTAAGGAAAGCTTAGCAACTCAAACAGTGAGGAGACAGAAGAACAAGAACTATTTTGATGCCTGCTTTGACATATAATGGCACATGGCTGAAATCAAGCATTCCAAATGAGAAGATAATTAGACTAGAATCAGAATGACAGCCAGTAAAAAAGTTATTGGATTAAAAAGTAAGATTAGGTAATAATAGGTGCAGTCTCAACTTCTCTCTGCTATATTTCTTTTGAGAAGTGTTTTAAGAGCTTTTTTGCATTTGTGCACTTTGCATTTCTTTGCATCTCATTTCATTATACACTGTGATTCTGCATTGCCAAAAATGGATTTTTATAGTTGAAGGGAGTTTTTTTAATCCTCTTATTTAAAAGAAACATATAGAGAGCTCAGTTAACTCTAGCACTAGCTCATGATTTATTTTACAAGCAGTTTCACACAGCTCTTTACTAAACAGACATTCTTTGTACTTTATTACAATTTTGCTCCATTGAGTCATGCTCTCCATGGGATGTTGCATCTATATTTTATTTTACTCCAGTCATTAATTACCTTGTGGGCCTGTATCACGTGTGTTTCAGTCTCATTTATTATAATGGCGCCTGCTAGTGTTGCTCCAGTTAAGAGTCTGTCAGTATTTCCATTAGAAAAAAGATCTCTTAGGGATTTTATAAATCAGCTGTAAAACTTTACTCCTGGCTGATGGTTGGCATATACGGCCACAGCCAGAAGGGTTCTTTCTTTTCTTAACATTAAATTGAACTGAAAAACAAAGAAACCTCTAATGTTGTAAAGTCACAGAATGAGACATGAGTTTTTACTTCCTTTTAAGTTCAACAACTGTCATGGTTTGACATGACAGCCTTTTCTGGTAAGGGGGAAGGGGCTGTAAAGATGGAGCCTGTAAGAAGTTGTTTGCAACTCTCCCCAGCTTTGAGCCAGACCCACATCTGGGGCTGAGCCAATTAGACGCCTCCACGATCACTTTTTAAGAAGAAGCCGGAAGAGGAGGTGGCTTTTCCTCCATCTTCTTTTTTCCTACTTCTTCCTTCTTCTGCCCTTCTTCTTCTTCTTCTGGCTGGTGGTGGTGCAAGGAGTAGGAACAGTGAGAGAAACAACCATGCGGACTCCAAGGCCAGTGATGAAGGAGAGGAGGAGGTGTACCAGAGCAGAGACTCCCCTGCATTCTATGGAGAGAATTGGTGAAGCTGAGATATTCACCAAGGACCCTGTCCCGAGAGAGGGACCCCATATCGGCAGAAGAAACTGCAATTGTGGTGAAGAATCCATGCCAGAGATATTCACCAAGGACTCTGTCCCGAGAGAGGGAACCCATATCGGCAGAAGCCGCAGCTGCTGGGAGCAACCCACGCCAGAGAAGTTCGTTAAGGACTGTGTTCCGGGGGAGGAACCCCGTGTTGGAGCAGGGGAAGAATGCCAGGAGTCGTCCTCTTCTGAGAAGACAGAAGCGGCAGAGCCCATCTGTGAGAGACTGACCACATCCCCCATTCCCTGCCCCCCTGAGCCGTTGAGGGGGGAGGAGGTAGAGATATCGGGAGCAGTGAGCTGGGCCCGGGAAGAAAGCAGGGATGGGGGAGGGAGATCTTAAAGTGCTGGTTGTAATTTTCTCATCATCCTACTCCCTTTTGCTTTTATTCCATTCTGTTTCTTGTAGAATAAACTTTCCTACTTTCCTCTCTAAGTCTAGTACCGGAGTTTGTTTTGCCCGTCACTGTAATTGGCAGTAAGCTTTCCCTGCCCTTGTTTTAATCCACAACAACCTTGCTTATCTTTTTACTCCCATTTTGCTGGGGCCTCTGCCATCCTAACGAGGGTGGGGGTGAATGGGGGCACCGAGCGAGAGACTGTCGTGGTGCAGCTGTGCTAGCTGGGCCAAACCACGACAGTGAGAAATTGTTCTCTGCTACCTATCTGTCTACAACCACCATGTTAACTTGCATTTAACAAATTTATGTTTCCATTTTGAGCAGGACAGGGAGGTAGCAACCCATGAAACTTCCATACACCAACACCTGATTTCTTCTCAGAAGATGCAAAGTGAGCACCCTAAAAGCTTCTTTGTAAGGGCTTTGAGGCAAGCTGTTTTGACAGCTAGGGCTCTGGAAGTACAAGTAGTCAAGGAGCTGCCATGAGCCTCAGAGAGCCAGCACTTCCCAGTACTAGCAGTTGGAGTCTCAGATAAACCAGGAACTTAGCACCTTAGCATACAGATGTCTAGAAAAAGCCTGTCTAGACTCCACCAGAGCTTTACAGAAATTGGACCTACAGAAAGGATTGACTGACAATTCATGTCATGGTTTTCCCCGGCTGCCAATAACCAAACCTCACAGTTACTCTCTCCTCCCCAACTTGGGAGGATGGATAGGAGAATCAGGAGGAAAATGTAGAGCTTTATGGGTTGAAAGACAATTTAATAGAACAATAAAGAGAAGTTATAAAGAGCAGTTATAATGACAGCAAAGGAATATAGAAAACGAGCACTGCAAAGTGTATCCAATGCACAGTCCTGACCCTCCGTCTCAATAGAAAAGCTGCAGTTCCCAGGCAGCTGCCCAGAGTTCCTGAGAATGATGTCAACATGGTATCCAATAGCCTGGCCATGTCCCCTTGAGGCATCTGGAGAAACTTAACCCTATCCCCACCAAACCAAGGACGTTATCAACCCCTTATTCTATACCATCTACATCATGCCTAGATCACACTCTTTCTAATGATTTATCAGCATTTTTTCTGCCATTGATATATATACACATACAGATATCATTCCCTTAGTCCATGAGTTAATGTCCATGACTTCAGAGCTCCATCTGTCATAGCAGTCTTTCAGGTTTCTCTGCTCAGATGATATCAACCTGCTGCTTCATCTTTTTTATTCCCAGCCCTGGGTGCATATCTCCTTGCATCAGATCACCTCTTTCTGAAGAGCACACTCCAGCCAAAGGGTTGCCAGAAAACACATGAGGCAGAACAGCAGATTTACAGTAACATGAATCAGACCCACAAATCCACAGACTGTGCTTGAAGTGCCTGTGTTAAAACTGGCTCTGGCACTCCAGTGCACGAATACAATCTTTGCAATTGAACAAAGCCCTGTGTCTTTATAACAAAGTGGTTTATTTAGCAAACAATATCATTTAGTTCAGTGGCTAGTCTCACCCAAAATCGAATTCCCCTGAGGTACACAACAAGCTTCCCTATCCTTCCACATTGCCGAAGTGTATCCAGGTCCTTGGGCAAAAACAATCCCTTGGATGAGTTTGCCTTTGCCCGAGGAGGGATTAACCCAAATTCTCTTTCCTAGCATATTCTTCACACATACTACAGGGGCTTTATTCCCTTCCACGTTGTGTAGAAGCTCTGATTGGACAGGACCAGCTCAACTGACAGATCTCCTTGTGCTGACTATCCAGGGAGCCTTTGCTAGATGTGTTGCCCAATATTTGAAGGTCTCACCCCCCATCACTCTCAACACAGTCTTTAACAGTCTGCTACATCAACCAATTTTCCCCAAGGATGGGGATGTGAAAGATAAACTCAATGCCATGCTCTTTGGCCAGTTCTTGGGTACGTGGCCATGTACATGTCACACTGTCACAACCAGCTTCTCCTGGTGGGCAGCAAAGTCTTGCCCCAATGAGGCAGCCCAGATGGGTTTGCCCCACTGTTGCCAATCATTCTGTTTCCATTGTTGCTGCCACCCCCATAAAGCATTTGTCACCATCCATGAGTCAGTATGAAGTATTGGCCTTTTTTCTTATTTGGTGATGTCTAAAGACAGCTGGATGATTTTCACCTCTGCGAACTGACTCAATTCACCTTCTCCTGTAGCTTCTGCAGCTTTCTGCAGGAGACTCCACACAGCCGCCTTCCACCTTCAGTGTTTTCCCACAATACAACAGGACCCATCAGTGAACAAGGCATATCGCTTCTTGTCTTCTGACAGCTTATTATATGGTGGGGCCTCTTCAGCACGTCACCTTCTCAGACAATATTTCAAAGTCTTCGCCCTCTGATCAGTTGGTGAACACTTCCAGGATGCCTGGACAACTGAGGTTTCTTATACAAGTTCACTGTGTAATCAACACAACCCACTTACTCCATGTAGCTTCAGTCACATGATGTGTGGAGGAAATCCTCCCTTTGAACATCCAGCTCAGCATTGGCAGTCAGGGTGCTAAGAGGAGTTGTGCTTCCATGTCAATCACTTCTGAAGCAGCTCAAACTCCTTCATATGTTGCCACTACCTCCTTTCTCGGTTGGAGTGTATCGGCACTCAGATCCTTTATAGCCTTGACCCCAAAACCTAAAGCGTCCACCTTGAGTCTTACACGGTACTTTTTGCCAGAGACTCCAGGTAGGGCCATTCTCTCCAAGCCCATATTTTCACATCTGGTCCTGTCTGGACTGGCACAAGGGCTACTACCTGAGCAATTGCTTCTTTAATTTGTTGAAAACCTTGTTGTTGTTCAGGGGCTCATCTGAAATCGTTTTTCTTCCAGGTGACTTGATAGCGAGGATTTACAATCATACTGTAGTTGGGAATGTGCATCCTCCAAAAACCCACAATGCCTAAGAAAGCTTGGGTTTCTTTCTTACTGACTGGGGGAAATGTAGTAATTTTGTTCATGATGTCCACTGGGATATGCTGACAACCATCTTGCCATTTTATTCCTAAAAAATTGGTTCCCATGCAAGCCCTCTGACTTTGCTTCATCTTGTGGCAAAGCCAGCATTCAGGAGGATTTTAACTATTTTCTTTCCTCTTTCGCAAACTTTTGCTGAGTTGCCCCACACAAGAATGTCACCAAGATACTGTAGGTGTTCTAGGGCCTCACTCGTTTCCAGTGCAGCCTGGATTAGTCCATGACAAATGATGGGGCTGTGTTTCCACCCTTGGGACAGTCAGTTCCAGGTGTACTGAATGCTCTTCCAGGTGAAAGAAAACTGAGGCCTGTACTCTACTGCCAAAGAAATTGAGAAGAACATGTTGGCGATGTCAGTGGTGGCATACCATTTGGCTGCCTTGGACTCCAGTTCACACTTGAGTTCCAGCATGTCCAGCACAGCATCACTCAGTGGTGGCGTGACTTCTTTCAGGCCATGCTAGTCTACTGTCAGTCTCCACTGTCCAATAGACTTTCATACTGGCCATAAGGGCCTGTTAAAGAGTGACCGAGTCCTGCTGATCACCCCTTTGTGACAAATCAGTTTGACAAATCAGTTTGTAGATTGGAATCACAGAATCATGGCTGGTATGATATTGCCAACAGTGCACTGTTGTGATTGTGACTGGCACATGTTGTTCTTCAACCCTCAGCAACCTCACTGCAGAAGGGTCCTCTGAGAGGCTAGACAGGCTGGACAACTCTTCAGTTTCCTCTATCTCCAAGGCAGCCACACTAGAAGTCCACCAATATGCTTTTAGGTCCTTGAAATACCTTCTCTTCAGGTAGTCTATCCCCATGATTCCTGGAGCTTCTGGGCCCATCACAATAGGGTGTTTTTCCCATTTGACTCACTTCCTCTTCCAACACAGTGAGCTGTTGGGATCCCCCGTCACTCCAGAAATACAATTTTCTTCACATCTTCTTATAACTTAAAGGTATCAAAGGTGCATTGTGCTCCAATATCCACAAGAGCCTTGTACTCTTGTGGATCTGATGTGCCAGGCCATCGGATCCACACAGACCAATATATCGTATTATCCCTGTCCTCCCCCTGGCTGGAGGCAGAGCCCCTCTAATATTAGTTGTTACTTTTATCATTCACCTTCTGTGGGAAGGAACTAGAGATTCCTTCACAAGGATCAGAAGTGAGATCGAGCGTTACATATCTTGAGAGCTGCTCACTGGAAACTGAGACAGCATTTTTCCATTAAGAATCCCCTTTTGCTTTCACTTGTAGTTCTCACACTCTTGTGTCTAGAGCCAGAGTAGGTTTTCCATCCCATTTCCTCACGTCCTCTCCCTTGTTGCATAGATAAAACCACAGGTTGCCCCTCTGTATCTCCTCTCTTGATCAAAGGAACACTTACTCCTAATAGCAGTGACATGGGCCTGTACAGATGGAGAGTAGGATATATCTTTCTTAAATTAATGGAACTCTCAGGATAGTGTCTCCTGGCAGAGACACAAGATAATAAAGAGGAAGAAAGTCTTCCTTTGTATTGTCAGAGTTGGCTGAGCACTTCATCTGCTGTTTGCCCCTCACCTTCTTTCCAGGACATGACTACCAATGAGGTGGCAAAAGATGGTGGTGCACTTCACAGGAACTTTTGACACAGTGGGTGTGTGCACTGGACTTACAATGGGTAATTGCACATTATCTGTATCATTGTAAATCATTTCCAGCATAGCTAATTTCCTCAGGTACTGGATGCCTTTCTCCAAGGTGCTCCACTTGCCTGGGTGACTTGTAAAATCTTCCTTGAAGGGATACTTTTCCTTCACACCTGACAGCCACCTCCAAAGGCTGCATACTTGTGTCCTTCTTCCAATTTCCTTGTCAATGCCCCCTTCCCTAGACAGAGAGCCCAGATGTCTGGCTTTCCTATCCTCCAATTCTAGGCTCTGGCCCTATTATCCCAACTTTGGAGCAGCTAGGTAGAAATTTGCTCCCCTGGATGACAGCTGAAGTTCTTTCATATATTTCACAATTTGCCCAGGGACAGGGATCAGGTGGTAACTGTCTCATTCATGACTTCTGCCTCTTCCTTCTCCTCTTATGATCATCCTGCTTCCACTCCTTCCTCCTTCCCCTTTGTAGTTGGAGTTTCTTCCCTTTCTAAATGAGCTTCCTCATCCAACATTTCTTGTTCTGTATAGAGGCAATTGATATGGGCACAAATTGTTTCTCTGATTCAGCTGCAGTGTCTGCCACCACAGTTTGAATAGCCACAATGCCTGTTGCTGGGGTTTGAGTAGCTATGCTGCAGGTCATTGGGGTTGGAGTAGCTGCAGTACCTCTCAGTCTATTTTTCTCCACTTTTCCCTGAGGATACTGTCTAATGTTGAACAGTGTTTGGTAGATGCTAACCAGGGCTCAGCACAGTAGAGTCAGTTGTGCCTCTTTGGAAAAACCATTTTCTTTTCAAATACTTTATCACTCTATGAAGGTTCTGTAATTGTTCAGGAGTGAAGTTTCAAACCATTCGAAGTGAGTTCTCTAGATACCTGCCCACATTCTCCCACATCCCATTCCACTCATTACAATCTAGCCTTGGAGCAGATCTTTGGGTGAGACTCTTAACAAATTTTACAACTCTAAGCAAGATGTGAAACATATTCAGGAGACATAATAGTAAAAGCAGGATGACTGGAACGTCCCAAGAATATCCAAAATCCTCAAACATTGTAATTAGTGAGAAGGAGAAAGGGGAGGTAAAAGGGTGGGAGAAAGCACCCCTTCGTGTCCTCCCCATAGGCTGGGTGAGATTACTAATGAATTTTGAAAGGAAAGCCCTAAGATAAGGGAATGACAATAATGCCCTACACAATATACCAACTGAGATCCATAACCAATAATATAATTTTAAGTTGAAAGAACCCAGTACAACAGAGTCATGGTCTTCATCAATCTCCCTGAGGTAATAAACAGCACCACAGAGAACACATAGAGCAAGTAAGAGTTTGTATAAACACCACCATGTGAACAGCTAAACCAGCATTGTGACCAGCTGCCCCATTTAACTAATATAAGAATTCTGTATAACAAATTCCAGTACACTCTGGTCAGGTCTGTCCTTATCTCAACCTTTAGTGCCCCACACTGTGTGCCAAAAAGGCTGCAAATAACCAAAACACACAATCACTCACTCGTCCCCACCTCAGCAGAATGGGTAGGAGAATCAGGAAGAAAACGTAGAATTTTGTGGGTTGAGATGAAGACAATTTAATAGAACAGCATAGAGAATAAGCAGTTATAATATTTGGTGTCACTGCTCACCTCCTGCAGCCCAACACTCAGCCGTACAGAATAGACAAAGTTTCCAATGTGTAGCTGCCCCTGGTATACTGAGCATGAAGTCACAGGGTATGGAATGGCCTGGCCATGCTTCCTGGCAGCATCTGGGGAAACATAACCCTGTCCCAACCAAACCCACAACTCAGTCGTTTCCTGGATGAAAAACATCAAATTTAAAGTCAGTTCTTCCTGTTTTATAACAATAAATCAATGAAGGATTTTAGCATAAACAAACAATGACAGGCAGTATCTTCTCCCCCTCCCAAAAAAAAAAAAAAAACCAAACTTTACAAGCTCAGTTGTACGGGTAGATTTTTTACAAAAATCACAAGGCTCAAAAGCTGGAGATGTGTTTGAGCTCAGTATTCTCACAATCAGAGGCATCTTTACAGTGTAAGAAGAGTACAACGGTATATTATAGCAGTACAAAATTGTTGGATAGTGTGGTCAGTTATATTAACTAAATAATGTATTAAGATTTAGTCTAGGTTACTTTTTTCCAAGTAGTTTAATGAACTTACACCACAACTGGTTTCCACATGCTACACAAAGGAGCTTATGAAAATAAGTCTGAAGTATTTCATATTGGCATCTTGATTGTAAGGCAACTACAAAGTAACTATAACCTTTCATCATATCTGATAAATTTTGAGGAATTCACATTCAATCAACATTTATGCTTGTGAGTGATTTGTAGCGGTGTTGAAAAACATTCACAGAAGTCCCCATTTCAACACAGATGGTAATTTTGCTTAGAGTTTTAAAGAGATTTCTTAGACAAGGTAGGGAGGAAGTAATTTTTAATATTTTTAATCACCTAAACCAACAGCAAGGAGATGCATCACATCCTTAAGACTATCATGACTACACATGTGGACTTAAAATCTCCACATACGGTTCAAATGTCCCTGTACTGCCTTTTCCCCTCAAAAGACAGTAGAGGGAATAAAGCAACCTATTAAAGCAATTACAGAAAGAAAACAAGTTACAGAAGTCTATGCGAAGTCTGGATTAATCTACGTTCTACACACAGATTGATTAACTGCACAATGGTGGAGAAAAACCACCTACCAACCACAGAGAACTGAGAATTAAATTACTGCATTTATGAGCTACAGGTAGTGAACGTTGCTATAGCAGAGCAAGAAGTAATGAGACTGATAGGCCTGAAAGGCCTGAACATCAATAAATCAGATGAAAAAAACTCCAGTTAACTAGAATTACTACCCCTACAAGTCAGCAGCACTTCCCATTAAGCTTAATTTATCCTAAATTCCCTAGGATGTTGTTTGGTTAAACTTCTTGAGTAGATGCTAGCTTGCTTATTTCTGTTCTCAATTAATTAAAGTGGTATAACTTCTGAAAATCCATTTAACTGATCAGAAGATTCTGCTATATTTTGGTCATCTAAAGAGAACAATTGCCAATCATTCTTCAGTTCTACTTTATACAGTTGGTAAGGAAGAACATCTGTTTCATGGAATGGAATATGAGGTACAAAGATAAAGGGACAATAAATCTATAGAAAATAATCTACTTTTTTGAGCCAGAAGAAGATCAGACCAAGTGAAAAGGAAAACAAATGTCCTTCAAATGCAAACATAAACTTTTGTCTCAAAATACATGATCATATTAGCTTATGAAATTATTATTAAAGGATCAGAGATCATCTAAATGAATCAAGCCTTTGTGACCTTCTCATCTGTAAGCATCCTTTCCAGATGCTCCTAAGAACAGCACAGCTATCCACAGGCTCTCATTCAGAAGGAATTATTCTCTCTCCAGCCAAACTGTAATAAGTTTAGACTTTTTACATCACAATAAATCTGGGGGTATTTGTACCTGCAGAATCAGAACTGACTGCAACAAAACGGGCCTTAAGTAGGAAATATAGATCTGGAAATTTTTGGTCCTCTCTTGTTCAAGAATTTGGATTAGTCTTTTAAGTGCTGTTCTTGTGAGTGACTTGAGGATTGACTTAGAACATGCATTCTTAAATAACTAAAATATCCTAACTTCCTCACTAAGAAGCTGTATTGACTCAAGAATCAGCCTAACAGGCAGCTCATTGTTGCACTTCCTCCAGTCCTAAATACGTCATCATACACAGAAAATGAACACCCCCTTAAGGATTTTTAATAAGGAAGATATCATACAAAAGTAGATATAACACAAGGGTTAATTTTTCTTCTCCCTCTCCAAGATATAAATTTTTAAACAGCATGTCTGTAACTGAAGTACAGGTAATAAATACTCCTGACTTTGTAGCACTTCGCTTCATTGACTTTAGCTGCTCTTGACATACCTTGCACTTAATCCCTGAGAGTGGGTCTGAACACAGGAACCTCAGCTCAATATCATATACTGAACCAATATTCGCCTTATGAAATCTCCTCACTCCTGTAGACCTAATATTTTGGCATCATCAAATCAACTTTGCTTCCCAGAATTCTGAAGGCAATAACCTTGTATACAGCTGGAGTTGCTGTTTTCTTTTATAATAAACTTGTTGGCATTTTTCCATTCCAGAACTACCCAACACTTGTTTCATGAACAATTTATTTCCAAATGCGATCTTTTCCCATTAAAAGTGAGATCTTTTGGATTTTCTAAAGAGAAAAAAAAAATCAGTTGAGCAATCTGGATATGCACAAATCCAGGGGCCTGACGGGATGCACTTGTGGATGCTGAGGGAGCTGGCAGAAGTCATTGCTATACCAGTCTCCATCATCTTCAGAAACTCGTGGAGAACAGGAGAGGTGCCTGAGGACTGGAGGAAAGCAAATGTCAATCTAGTTTTCAAAAAGGGCAAGAAAGAGGATGCCAGCAACTACAGACCTGTCAGCCTCACCTCCATCCCTGGAAAGGTGATGGAATGACTTATTCTGGGTACTGTCTCCAGGCATTTAAAGGACAAGAGGGTCATTGGGAGCAGTCAGCATGGCCTTACCAAGGGGAAGTCATGTTTGACCAACCTGATAGCCTTTTGTGAAGATGTAACCAGGTGGATAGATGGTGGTAGTAGAGTGGATGTGGTTTATCTTGATTTCAGTAAAGTACTTGACACTGTCTCCCACAGCATCCTCACAGCAAAACTGAGAAAGTATGGGCTGGATGATCAGGTAGTGAGGTGGATTGTTAACTAGCTAAAGGGAGGAAGGCAGAGAGTTGTGATCGATGTGGCAGGATCTAGTTGGAGGCCTGTATCTAGTGGAGTCCCTATGGTGCTGCTGCTCAATATATTCATCAATGACCTTGATGAGGGAACAGAAGGCAGTGTCAGTAAGTTTGCTGACGATACTAAACTGGGGGAAGTCGCTGACACACCAAAAGGCTGTGCTGCCATTCAACAAGATCTGGGCGGGCTGGAGAGTTGGGCAGGGAGAAACCTAATGAAATTCAACAAGGGCAAGTGTAGAGTCTTGTATCTGGGAAAGAATAACTCCATCTACCAGTACAGGTTGGGGAATGAACTGTTAGAGAGTAGTATAGGGGAAAGGGACCTGGAGGTCCTGCTGGGCAGCAGGATGACCATGAGCCAGCAATATGCCCTTGTGGCCAAGAAGGCCAATTGCATCCTGAGGTGTATTAGAGGGGCTGTAGGTTGTCCTCCCCTTCTACTCTGCCTTTATGGGACCACATCTGGAATATGGTGTCTAGTTCTGGGCCCCTCAGTTCAAGAAGGAGAGGGAGCTGCTGGAGAGAGTTCAGTGTAGTGCCCCAAGATGATGGAGTAGAGCATCTCCCTTATGATGAAAGGCTGAGGGAGCTGGGGCTCTTTATCATGGAGAAGAGAATGAGGGGTGATCTCATTAATATTTACAAATATGTCAACATCAGGAGGATGGAGCCAGGCAATGAGTATAAGCTGGAACATAAGAGATTCCAATCAAATACAAGGAAGAATTTCTTCACTGTGAGGTTGACAGAGCTCTATAACGGGCTGCCCAGATAGATTGTGGAGTCTCCTTCTCTGGAGACATTCAAAACTCACCTGGATGAGTTCTTGTGCAACCTACTCTAGGTGGTCCTGCTCTGGCAGGTGGGTTGGACTAGATGATCTTTCAAGGTCCCTTGCAGCCCTTGAGATTCTGTGATTCTGTAATTCTGTGAGGGGAGAATATATTCAGAGCGGATTGCTCCAAATGAAGACAGAAAGAAAAGTGAAAACTTGCTCGTCCATTTCCTCCATGACTCTAAGCTGAAAAATCCAAAGAATGTTTAGACTGAGACAGATAAATATTCTGGTTCTGTTGTCCACTGGCAAACTCCCACAGGAGATACTGACAAAAGGTCCTTAAGCTTTTTCTAACAAATGTTAGACATGTAATACCTAGATAATCTAATGTTGGTGTTCATGTCTTGGTGAACTCTTTGATTTCATGTTTTGGACCCCACATCAAAATGTAGTTTCATTTTTCATACATATTTCAGATTTTTATCTGAACTAACCTTACAAAATGAGCCTGATTACATAGATTAACAATCCTTTCTCTCTGCATCTGTTTGAATTCAATGGCAAAACTAAATCCTTACATAAGAACAATAAAGGACAAGATCCCAAATTGATCCAAATTGCTATGGTTAATTTGACTTTTCCACTCCCAGCTCTTCTTTACTAGGATGAATAGTATTTACTTATTTTTCTCTGCAAAGTTTACAGTGGCATTAAGGATTCACTTCAAACAAGAAGTGGTAGCTCCATGCTTTTATGCATTCCACAGCAAGCTTACTGCCCATAAATCAAACTGATATTTTTCTATAACTCCTCTCAAGCTATTCAGCTCTTTTCTAATCCAAAGAGGAACTGTCAATCATGTTTATGGGTCAATTTTCAGTTTATTACTTTGGTTGACTAACAGGCTTCCTTTCTAGATTTGACCTATACTTGCCATTGTAAAATAATTAGAAGTGATGCCTCAAAGTATTTACTGCTGTGAGTTTATTAAAATTAAGTTTTACTCAGGAGAAGAAACAATATGTCTAGCTGAAGACAACAAAATCTTCAGTGACCTCCCCAGCTACAGATAGGTATGGGCTATGGTCACTTTTCTGAAAATCAAATTCATTATTAAACAATAAAAACATAGTAGGAAAAAATGCATATTAATATTGTTGTCTTTGTTCCCATCCTATGAAATTCAGAAGGCAGATTGACAAGTTATGTAAAGATCTGATAAGCCAGTATTCAACATTAGTTGCACAGGCCACTGCTAGAATTACACACAAGTCACAAACCAGTGCCAGATACTGCATTATCAATGTGCCTTTATTTTGTGCACCTCACTGTGCTCTATAACTACTGTTCAAGTAGGTATAGAAAAGGTGGCAGCATGCTAATCTTTCTGGAAGTGAAAGCTGTGAGGCAGTCTGTAAAAATCATTTAGTTTAAGTCTTCTAAATAAATCCACTGTGTGATAGAGAACAAAAGGTAGAGAAGGCATCTTGAAGGTTTTGAAAAAGTGGTTTTAAATGGGAGATGTTATTATGCACTTTGAAAAGCCTGAGATAGCAGAAGAGAGCTCAAACATGAGATTGGTTATCAGGAGCACAGTCTATTAAAGTAAAAGCGTATAAAACATAATAGAAGCCTACTTGTTTAGTTTTGTAACCACTTTTTAAAAAGATGTAAAGCACTTGAACTCATGGCAAATCTCAAACTTCAATAAGGAAATCATGTATTCATTGAAAGAAAGATTCTGTGATTTCTGTGCCTGAAGCTTACTTCAAAAAAAAAAAAAAAAAAAAAAAACCAAAACAAAAACTTGTTATAGAGCATTTATAAAACACTAGAGGTTGGCTCTAGAGATAGATTTATCCAAGATGCATTAGATGGATTTTGAGGTGGTTTTAACCTGGTCAGCAACAGCAATAGAGCCATCCTTTGCATTGTCTTGTGATTTCACTGATGTGTACTGTTTGGAAATACAACTAGCATCTCTAAAGCACCCTTTAGCAAAGATAGTGACAAATATGTGCCCAAGACATTATTTTGCTGTTACTAATAGGTGAATGGGGAGTTTGCAGGGTTGAAAGTCCAATGAGGTAGAATAGACAGCCTGAATTTCTGCCATAGAAAAGAGAAAATGATCAATTCAGAGGTGATAAGGGGACCCAAAGACACTTGAAACTCGGAGCCATTTTTCTTCCAATCCAATAGTAGATCCATAGCTTTTGGTTCAAGGGTATGACTCAAAATTTAAGACCTTTCATTTCACATAGAAGTGACAAGTCATAGCCAAATGCTGTCCTTGGTCACAGAGAAGTACGAAGACAGCCTTTTAACATGGCACTAAGATATTGGAAGAGAACTCGCTTGGGTGAGTATCATTTTGTAATCCTGCAAAGATATGCTGTTTAAAGTCTGAGAGTAATCTGCAGACATCTGCAAATGATCTGACATAATTCACCTTCTCATTTCAGGCACATGAACTAGATGGGCAACAGTCTTTTTATTGACCGTGAATAGGCAATAAAATTAAAGTTGCTCTTGCCACATCCAGTAAACTGATTGCATCTAAACGAATTTAGACATAGCCGCTAAGTAAATTTGTAAATAATTGTTTACACATGTGTGTTGCACCATAGAGCAAAGTGCTGAAATTTCTTCAGTGGTTAGCCTTTTTAATGTCACTTATAAATCAAATGGAAAAAAAAAAAATCACTTTTTTTATTAGGCTGAAACCAAAGGTTAGGCTTATAGCAATCTTGGTTTCATTGCCTGCCCAGAGGACAAACTGGAAGCAATAGGAACACCATGTACTTGAACAGCTCTAGACTAGACTGTCTGTGTTCAGGGGGTCTGTCAGCTCTGCTGCAGCACTACGTACCCCTAGCTCAAAGCACAGAGGTACTCCTGGCAGCAAGAAGGGAGTTGCAAAGGGAGAAAAGAGGAAGACTCTCTTTCTTCACAACAGAGGTTGGTTGTACCAAACTCTGCTGACTCTAAAATAGTTACATCCAAGTTTCACGCTACTCCTCAGGATGGGAGCTGCTTGCGGGGCATGAGAGTGCCAGACAGTAAATTCTTCAAAGTTGAGAGATCTACACCACAGAGAACATTCAAATTCTCCTTGTTCACTCTAATTTAATTCCTTTTGCCAGTAGCAGAGAGCATAGGAAAGCATAGTCCTGCAGTGGATAATATCTGCAGAGTTCAATCCCACAAACTATTTTATGGGAAATACACAGACTGAACTGCAGCATTTGACTGCTGAAATATGAGATTTCATTAAGTGACTACATGAACAAATTCTTCTCAGACATTTGCAGAAACTGAACTAAAATGATAGAATAGTTGAATTAACTTATCTAGAAATTTCCCACAAGCCTTACCCAGGAGGTATACATTACTCAAATTATGTATATAAAATGAAAACATGAACAAAATTTTTTTGTTCCGACTTTCATACTCTGGATCAAATGCACTGGAAGGATGAATTCATTCTTTGTTCTTTTCAAAAACTAGTACACCGTAATAAATATGTAAATGTTGACTTTAATTAATGAATTGCAATTCAAGATGCAGACAAGCTGTTGCATTTTAGGTACTGTATTGACTGAATTCTCCACAACAGATTTTTTTTGTTGTTTTAAGTGCACCACTATTCTCCAGCAAAATATTTGATTTATGATACAGATACAATGGAAGTTTTACGTTTTATCCCCAGATGTCTCATAAAAAAATAAAGACAAAGCAAGCATCTAACTAGGAATGACACCAAATGTCAACATTCCAGCAGTTTATACAAGAAACGTACTCTCACATGGGCATTACTGCAGAGAATCAGAGTGAAACAAAATAGATAGGTCATCCAGAGCGGGGGAAAGGCCACTTAGGGATGATTATATAATATTTTTTTTTTAGTGGAATCTTCGTCATTCAGATGTGGCTTTTCTTTCCAACCAAAATCAACATGTCTTTTCTCCACTTAGATTTGACCTTGTTCACTAGTGTAGAATTGCTTATCAAGAAGGATAACTAAACAACATCAGTCTCATTCTTACCTACATTTTTCAACCAAACAAGACTAATGCACAGTCCAAAGTTTTGCTGGAGACCTTTATAAACTACAGTGATCCTTTAGCATGTGGAGAAGCTTAGGGGTAAAGCAGTCTGATTTGAGTTGTCAGAATTTACATAGTTAATCTATCTCTAGCACAAGCTTGAACTTACAGAATATCACATCGGAGCTGACTGTTACTTTAGCCTTACAGTTAATGGCATAGTACTTAAAAAAAAAATCACTTGATAATTATTCAGTGGCCAAGAAACTTTGTCTGAGTATTCAGAAAAGACTGAGTTGGTCATGATGCCTCACCTAGTTACAGGTAATCAGAAGCACGTTATGCATGGGTGAACAATCCTAGCAGACAAGATGCACAAAATCACTGCAAAACTCTCTGCATAAAACAAATGCAGCCAATAATTTCAGCTGCTGCTGCTTTCAGCCCAGCTGCTGTACACACACTATTGTACACTGTGCTACTTGTATCATAGATGTCAGTGCCCATATACACAAGGAAAATGAGATCTTCTCTTAACTCTGTGTGGTGTTTTAATATTTATGGATTAGCAGAGCAACCTGCATAGTCACCATCATAACTCTTAAGGGGACACCACACAGTCTCTGTAGAGCTGTCTCATTTATGTGGAAGATGTTATTTAAATACTGGAGAGAAAAATCTATTCACTTGCTTGCTGATTCTACAGCAGAGAAATATCTAGATGATCTCTGAAGGAAAAATTTAAACTCCTTTTATTTTTGTTAATAAAATCTTTATTTGCATCGATATACACAAAGAATTGATCTTTGAATGCATCTGACAGACATCCTTTTCAGATATTGATGTAAAGAAAAAAAGCAGCAAAGACAGTATATAGAAAGTTGATAGAAGGAAAAAAACACTAACAGTGTTCTGTAAAATTGAATAAGTGAAACCTTGCTAAATCTTTATTTTTTAGATACTTAAGAGGAAAAAAACATCAATGTTATAGTAGCGTCAGAAAATTCTGTATTGACATTTACAGAACAAGTGTCTCAATATTTTCCCCACAGTATTTTTTAATCATCTACTATTGTAAAAATAACACTAAAATTAAATAATTCCTAGTCCAAAATTTCTTTTCCACTGAATTTTATTTGGAGGAGAGCTTGGAACTCACGAGTTTATTTTATAAGAGAAGCAAGTGTTGCATTCTTTACAAGGCACTCTAATTATACAGTCAAGTCCAGACTGTACAGCTTTTTGGCTGTTACTAAGCTGTATTATCTAAATTTGACTGTATGATTAGAATACAAATAAAACAAAACAAACAAACAAACAAAAACCACACATCCCTGCTTGACAGACTGCTAACTGGAAGTCCCACTCCCAGTGCTCTTCTTACCAGTGACTGGGGAGGATCCACCACCACCCTTGCCAAGATCTGCAAAGCTTGGGTGTCTATTCACTCTCCACATGCACTGTAACACTTGAACTCTTTGTTCTCAATTCAGGCTTTCCCAGTCTTTTGAGTGTAGCAACATCTCAGCCCAGCACTGCACCCCAACCTCCAGATCCAGGCAGGAGTGGGAGCCTAGTGCTCTGCTGCTGTAGCAGAGGAGAAGTGGCCCATAGTGTTAGTCACGGCCTCAACCAGCAAGCAGCACTAGAAAATGGGACATTAGATGCTGGAAAAGACCCTTACACACTAAAGCTCAGAGGGTGTAAGTGCCATAAAGGTGCTTTTCTTTCCCTGTGGTAAAGGGGGTGAAGTTTGCCCTTGCCATTGCTATTTCTCCAAAAGTAAAACTCCACAGAGCAAAGGCTGACTAAGCCTCCCAAATTCACTCTGTGGCTGCAAGTAAGCTTTTTGGCCTGAATTAAGAGTCTGAACACAGGGCTGTGATCAGAGGCCATGCAGAGGGAGTATCAGTGCCTCAGGCAGTCCAGCATACTCTGGATGAACAAAGAGCAGAGCAGCTTTTGTTGCCATGCTTCAAATGCTGCAAAATATGTCCCCACTAATGCTACCTGTGTTGTTTGTACTTTTCTTCTGATCTTAGGAGAAGTTTATACTACTGAGGGCTCAACTTAAGTGGAGATTGAGACTGCCCTTAAATACTGCAGCAATAGAGGCAGGCGGCTACTTGGCGCTCTGTTGCCAGGTGGGCTTAAGCTGCAACAAGATGTTAAGTAGCAATAACTGGTCTGCTGTGACCAGGAAACCTGCATTTAATCTTAGTGCAAACACTCCATTTTATTAGTAATTCAGCTTAGTTATTCACTTCCCTTTCCACTTTGAGATAACTCTTTTGGAAAAAAAGTGAATTATTACAATTCATAACAGAAGTGTTGTTCTTTTATCTAGCTTTGAAACAAGGTGCCCACCTACCAGAATAAATCAGGAGCAGTTCACTGGGACTATTGAAAAGAGCAGATCAAAAGCAAATCTCTGCCTGCTTGCGTTACTGTTATGTAAAAATGCTCTGTAATTAGGTTCTATATGGACAGAAAGCAAAAAGGGGGTCATTACACCTGCTCCTCCCAGGAAACCTCGATACTATTCACTAGTTAATTGTCCATTTCTGCTTTCTCAAAAATAAACACTTGTTATAACTACCATTTTATCTTCAGTGCTTGACTGCCTGACAAGGATTATTCAGTGCTTAAGAATACAAGTTAAAATGAATTAGCAGCTGAACACCTTTTTTTAATTATTATTTTTAATGTTGAAATGTCTGTCTCGAGTCCCAGGCTTTTTCAGAATAGCTAGATGCTATTTCTTTGCCTCACATTTGTAGAGGGGGCATGAGTGAGGAAATGAGAACTGCCCACACAGCATGAGAGGATGAGCAATTTAATTTCTACTTGCAGACGTGAGCTTCTATCTCCTCTATTAAACACCAACTTTTACTGCAGAGAAGCAGTAAGTCACATCTATTCTTAAAGGACTTATTTTGTGGTAGGCAGATGCAGGCTTTAACTTTAAAGTGGGAGAAAGTAATAAATATTTAAAAACACCCACAGGTACTTTGTGAAGAGTAGTTAATGTCTGTTCAAGCTACAGAGGATGCTTCAGAGAGAGAAGGCCATAAGCAGTTTGCCCTTCACCACTTGCACAACTTTCACTTCAAACACAAGATGCTTCATTTATCTCCCAGCAATTACCTCTGCCAATATAATTTGTCTGTTTGGAATAGAGAAACTGCCCATCATCAATGCCTCATTAAGTATTAAGGGTTCAGACTTCTGTCATGAACCATTTGAAACACTGTTTCTTCTACTTTGTCAATAAGATTTAGATCTGCACATTTGATGTCTTAAGATGTTAAATATTCCCTGCTAATAATACACAGGAATACACTTGAACTAAGCCAAGCCAAAGCCTTTGACATATTCCAAGTGTTTCAAGTCTGCCTTGTACCCCATCTCTATTCCATGTAACTGAGATAAAGCAAATTCAACTTGGATGAAAACGAGTGAGAGCATTGCTTTAAGTGCTTTTCAGAGTTTATTGGTTTCTTTCACCTATTTTTCTTTAGAGGCAAGAGAAATATATCTATTTATACATCCTAGACTGAAATATCTGATATTTTGATCTCATGTCTCTGGGAACTGATGCCTGACAATGGACAATCTGCCATGCATAGATTGAACACTTCATACAATTTATCTCAGTTGAATTTAGTCACTTAAATATTTTGAGAACTTGTATTAGAGATGAGGCTTTAATCTTCCCTTGCTCAAGAGAGCAAGTAAGGCAAGAAATATTGCAAACTTCCCCTAAAATGTCACAGAGTTCTCAGAGCTAAATGAATGCCTGAAATGGAAGGGGCACATCAACAAGTTACACTGAAGGAAGCTGTAATGTTTTCAGCAGGTACTATAGCACAATTACAAGCAGTAGCTTACAGTCCTGCTATGCAGTTTGCAGGCCTGTTTGCCTAACGTTTGGGACAAGTTTCTGGGAAGGTGGAAACTTCTTAGTGGACTTAACACCTTTGTGACTTTCGTAAACTTGTCTGTAAGGCAACATGTACAATTTTTGTTTAGTACAGCTAGTAAGCCATTGATGATGAGTTTAATATACATAGTATACTTCCTCAGGGCTATTTCAAGAGGGGAGGAATTTATATGCGTGCTTTGATGTCAGTAACATCCATGGAATAGAATTATTTCTTTCTAGAGAGACTGAAGCTTGGTAAAAAGAAGTCAGGTGACTAGGTTGGCTATGTGTGATCTTGCTTCCAGACTGCAAAGCGTAAAGAACCGTGCTTAAATCAGAGTCTACAATGCCAAGAATTCACATGAAAATGAAAGAGGCAATGGGAATGGGTACATGCTGGAATATAAGATGTTCCAAAGAAATACAAGGAAGAATTTCTTTACTATGAGGGTGACAGAGCACTGGAACAGGCTGCCTAGATGTGTTGCCGAGTTTCCTTCTCTGGAGACATTCAAAACTCACCTGGATGAGTTCTTGTGTGACCTACTATAGGTAGTCCTGACCTGGCAGGGCACTGGATTAGATGATCTTTTGAGGTCCCTCATGATTCTGTAACCTCAGAATCTCAAGATTCCATAATTCTGATGAAAGGAGCTGTGATATAGTCCATACATAGAAGACCAATTGACAAAGTATATGAACTTCCTTATTAGAAGTGATCAAAGGCATGCTGCAAGTTCCCCATGTCCTCCTCCCTCAGGATTGGTCTTCACCGACTCCTACAGCTAAGTTTTCTCCTTCATAAGATCCTAATATGCACTGGAACCTCCAACTACTTTTTACATTTCTTTGCATGAAGTCTACCAGTACCAAACCAAATGAGCAAAATGCTTACAGGAGAAAAGCAGGTGACACTCTCTCCCTGCCCACAAAGCAGCCTGGCAGAACAAGATCACTAAAACATGAAAAGCATAAGTCTCCAACCTGAAGGTCTCTATCTTTTCCTAACCATGACAGCCACTTCACAGAGTCCATCTACTGCATCTTTGGGCAGTGCAAGCTGTTATCACAATGAAACAAACAAACAAACAAACAAACAAAAAGCCAAGCAACCAAACTTGCCAATACCCTCCACTATCAGCATCTGACTATACCCAAAAGTATTTCATGTGTTCACAAGGCACTAGGTGCTTCAGAATTAACACAAGACATCTAAGAGACTTTGCTGTTCAGGTGATGTGAAATATGGCACAGATTTTGAGCCAGTGAAAAGTATGCCTTACCTCTCACAGTTTTATTACATCACAGATAAATCTTTTTTGCAGCCTAATAATAAAAGTTACACAGTTGTTACAAAGTATATGTGAAACTACCATTATTCTGATTGCGATTCATACGTATTGAAAGCCTCTTAAAACATTGCTATTTTAACTGTGGACTGCATGAATCTGTTTTTCCAGTGAAGCATACTAAGTTAAGACTGCAGGCTGCTCTGCAATCAATTTTTCCAAAAAATATGCCAATGCACATATCTAGTGGGTATACTCTTTATCTTAGAATGAAATAATTTCAGAATTATCGAACATATACTATTAAAAAAAGCAGAAAAAAATTGAAACTTCAATGATTGACAAACTGCTTAATTCTTCCAAGTCATCACAAGAGCAAAGCAAACTATTCAGTGGGTAAGTTTGCCAGGGTATGTGTAAGTTTATCACCTGTTTTTGATTGTAATCTCATACCAAACCATTCTGTTGTTGCAACTATATCCCATGGCACAGAAAGATGAGTATGGATATCAGAAGATAGTATACTATGACAACGAGATGGCATCAGATAGATCACATTCTGAGTGTTGTTGAATAGAAATTAATACAACATTTATCAAAACTTCTTTCTCTTCTATAGTCTCCAACACACTTTTCCTTCTTTTTAGAAGGAAAAGAAGAAAACAGCTAAAATGTTTGCTACCTGCATTTTAGCATTTTGCTGTAATTTCAAACTATGTGCAATAGCTTACTAGAATTTTGTAGGTAAATACCTCTAAGGCTTTTCAGATTGTTGTATTTCCTCTATTACAACAAATATGTTTACCTCTATTTTCAAAGCATTGAATGTGACAAAAGTGAGAGAGAGGCAGGAAGAAAGAAAAAGCAACTTAGAGTTCACTGTCATCATGAAACGCAGAAAAGTTCACGTTTTTAATCTAATGACAGCTTGCAGTGTAATTGTTGCTTCCACACTGATTACTCACCAATGTAACAGTAAGTGATGCTGACATAAGATAAGAAGCGATGGCACAAAGTATCTATAAACACAGAAAGAAAAACTTGGAAAGGCTATAATAGAAATAGCTCATCATCTTAATTCTGAGACACCAGAGTTATTTATGGATGGATTGATGTCCTTTCACCAAGCCACTCTGACTTGTCTACTTCATTTTTGTTCCCTTCCCTTTGATCTTTCACTTACTCTGAGCAACACAAAATGAACACTAAAGGGCTCCATCAAGAGCTGAACATATTGTAAACTTTAGACCTGCCAGTGTTATCTCAGATGATTGCAGTAAATGGAAGGATGCACAACATCAGAGGTATTCCAGGGATCCCACATATGGGACTGTATGTTAGGTGAGGACACCCACCACTTCATAGGTGCAATCAGCACATATCTTTACCTCAGTAAGGCAAGAGCAATGGCAATGGCTCCTTTGTTGAACCCAAGCACACAGGCAAACCACATGACAAAATAAATGTCTAAATTTCACAAGAACTTATGTAGTCTACTTTGCTAGAATCATCTACTTTTCTCCTGATACAATTAAAAAATACACTAAAATTCTGAAACAGTACTATTTCTAGTAGATTCTGTTATCTCAAAGTGCTTGAAACATATTTGTTTAGCATATGCTTCTTCACAAACATCATGGGTTTTGCACAATTTACCAATACAAAATTAAGAGTACAATTCTTATTGTAGAGTGTCTTTCCCCATATATAAGCAGTCCGGTATTCAGACTTGTCAGTTTGTCTAAAACTGCATTTCCTCTCTAAGAAAAAAAAAAAAAAAAAGGTTCGCTATGGCTGAAGGAGAGTTGCTCAACACTATAAATCGGGGCCTTCCAAACAGCCTAGCAACATTTATTCCTCTATCCTCTACACTGTCTTTGAAGTCCCATCCAAGAACAGATCTAGGCAAGCCATGACTACAATAGCTTGTGAAATCTGTCAGATCACAGAACAAGGTGGGAAGGAATGCTGCAGATTTTCCTGACATGAAAACACTGAGGGCATTAAAGGACATTTCTGGGGTTCCCGAGATCTCCCACAAGGACAAAAAGAACCTGCATTGGGACTATGGCTCCTTATCTCCTGACAGTTAGGTAAATCTAATACAAACCTGGTCAAAAAAAGTACTGCCCCACACCTCAAAAGCAAACCCAACATTACGTGATTACATGCTTGCAATAAAAATTCGCTGCAGTCATATGACAAAGAACTTTAAAAATCAGGTTAAGATGAAGACGCAAGGTTTCCTCAGTACTACATTGAGTTATTACAACAAGATACAATTAAACGATTTAGACAAACACCAAGTCAAATTTGTTCTTCTGTCTCAGATTAGAGAAATTGCACTCATAGCAGCTTGTTAAGCAGTAAGTAACATTTTTTAAAAGACATTTAACAATCTGTTCCTTATCACACTCCTTTCCATCCAAATTGCACCTATAAAGTTATAACAGAATTGCTTTGGAATCAAATAAACACAAGTTGCATATTTTTATTACACATGGGGTGGTTAGTGTATTGTGATTCAATTAGCACATATATACATAGTTTGATTTCACTGCACTTTATGAGCACTCCAGTGAAACTTTTCTATATGTTCACAGTATGAAATTATATTTAAGCTTGATGTGTTCAATGTAATGAAATTGGCACATACAGGATAATGAGTTTTGCTCATCATCTTTGCATTGTCCAGTACACTCAGAAACCCATGCGAAGGTTATTTTCAAAGTCTGCTTTAAGCTTCAAGGCCAGTTTTCAACCATGAAAAGATGGTGGTTTCCAAAACAGTGTCTTTCCCCGTTCCATATACTAAGGGCAGGCTGGGCTTTACAATAGTATCATACATTAGCTGAAAGTACAAGCTTCTGGTGACTAAAAATGGCTCAAGGCACCACAGGGAGCCCTTCTACTCCAGTATCATAGTTGATCTACAAAGAGCAGCAGTCACCCAATGAAGCAGGACTTAGGGCAGTTCTGCTGTTCATTCCTGTGCTCAAGCACTTTCAAAAGCTCCTGTGAAATTTCTACATTCAGACAAAAGCTTGCTCAAAGGAGTTCATTCTCTTCTAAAGTGGAATCTAATTGCTCAGAGAGAAGAGATTCCAATTTCCCCCAACTAATAGATCTTACAGTCACTTCCTTGTCAACACAAAATGCCAAGGCATTCTCATTTTAACCAGAAGCAGCACTGAGGTGCACACATTCATCACTTTGTGCTCAGTTATTAACACTAAATATTACTGTCTTTTTCACTCATAAAGGGTCACTGGTATCAGTATCAGTGTCATGTAGAGAATCTGTCTCATGAATAACCAATCAAAAATTGATTCTGTCCTTCTACAGAAAGCGCATTAAGCATAAAATTCCTTCCCCTATGTGTGTTTTCAAAACAGTTTTGGTTAAACTTCCTTCTGGATCTTGCATTCCAGTAGGAAAGAAATTTTATTTGTGTTTATGTGGACATGCATTTGTGCTTACCTGTGTCAAGTGCATGGTTGGAGAAGAGCTCTGGAATAGACCAGACTATTAAAAGCAAAGTAACCTTTGCATTATTGAAGCTTGTTGTCATGCACATATTATCTAGCATAAATTATGAATTAACATTTCTGAATCATCAGGTCATTGTTCTTATATGCTCCCACATTAACTTGCAAGACATTTTCAGATGATTTCAAGCAATCAGACATCCTCTCTTCCATGACCTTATCCTTCCCTGTCACCCAGTATGGGACAGCATAGCTGTGTTGATTCAAAAGTTAGATAGAAAGAACCCACAGATACGTGGGCAGAAGCACAGGTACTATCTTCCTGGGTAAATATAATATATGCTGAATTTCTTTCTTTTTTACAGAAACAGTGGGCACCAGCAATGTCTTTTTCCCCTAAAATCAAAAAGCTCCAAATATTATGAAAATACTAGTAAGAATGAAACACTATTCCTTTTCCATGAAACTGAAGATATGCTTTAAAGCAAACAAAGCTTTTCTACTTGTAAGTTGCATTTATAAAAGGCTTAGGGAATTACAAAATATCAGGATCACAAAATAACTGTATTAGTTCTCTACATGTAGTTGAGTCATTATTTAGCCCCCCTCAGCACAGGAATACCAAGCCTGACAGGTGCTCCAGGCAGGGAGATACCTCACTGTTGGAGACAGAAACGTATTTAACTTTAAGGGAATTCAGTCTAGGTTGAGTTTAGTTTCCTGAGGTTATTGGAGGCAAAAGAATTTCATAAATGTACTAGAGAGAAGGAATTAAATGTGAGGAAAAGTCTGGGCTTTTCACATTTGCTAAACTGCTTTTTTCTCTCTCTCAAAGGTGATTTGTACTTTTTCCATTTTTTGACTTGTCAGTTTAGATACCATTGGCCTAATACTAATTCATCATAATTAGCACACTCATCCTATTGGAATGACTGTTGAGTTACAAGTAACAGAAGGAGTCAGTGTATTATTCATCTTGCTATTAACAAGAAATATTTAAGAAAACTGAAGGTAGTTTGAGTGTGTTCTTCTCTGAAAATAAATAGTGCTAATTATTAAGTACATGTTCTCTATTCTCACATCTATCTTAACTGTAGAAAAAAAAATTAAAAATTGAACCAGAATGAAAAGTCTAACTTTGCAAGAATAACTTGTGGTTTTACAGGGTTGCAGAAATAGTACAAAACAACTGGTCAAGTAATATAACATACAAGTAGCTTAATAGCAGCTGATAAGGCTAACAATAAATGGTGTTTTCAAACTAGTTCTCAAGTTCTAATCACAAATTTAATGAAGTCTAGTCAAGTTTAATCTCTAATCAAGTCCGAGAGCCAGAATTTCACTGTTCACCCTCAGTTCCACAACAACTCATTTAAGAAACTCATATGGGTCAATTATTTTTATTCCTCCCCAGTTCCTTTTTCCAACTTTTCAGATGAAGAGGATGCATTGCTGAGGTATTTTTGCATAGTTTTTGGCCACTCTGCTCAAGCTTCATGTCCAAAAAAAGGTAAATATAGTAAATGTTATTAAATATTTGGTTACAGTAAAGAGCAGTCACATGTATATAAGTGAATTTCTAAGTAGGCAGTACCATGAGATTGCAATTCATGCATTTAATAATTACTAATCTATCCTTCTGTAGTTTAGGATAAGCAATGTCTTCTGAGCAAGTCTACTGTAAGTCGTAGAAAATTACAATGTGGAGAGAGGTCTCTAAAGAATATGCCTTACCTTTTCATCTGTAAGCAGTTGACACTTACTGGTGAGGATGAAATTCAGAGAGTTAGCAGCAAAATGAAAAATAAATGAGCTTAGTAAAATCTAGTTGAGCATTGAAAAGCCTGTCAATCTGTTTACTATTTACAAATGCCACTGGGAAACATTTTTCGAAAGTTATTATTTTGCTTCAGAAATATTTCAAGATCATGTGTATATTATAATAAATGTTAATTACTTAATGTTTCTCATCAGTATTTTAAGCTTTATGAAAAGCTTCATATTTGATTTCTTAGCTTGATGTAGGGGCTACATTGTAACAGACGTGTATGCAATGAGGATAAATTTACAAAAGTCAACAAAAAACTGTGAGGTAAATACATCACACAAAAAAAAGTGTAGGGAGAAAGAGAATCAGTTCTTTCTTTCCCTAGAAAAAGAGTGGTTTTTCAGAAAGCCAGTCTTTGTGCCCAAGAAGCAAATAGAAATCCTTCACTATCACGAAGACACTTCCCCAGGACCAGATTCGTGGCAAACATCTCTATCAAAACTTCTCCACTGGGACTCCCACTTCAGGTTCCCTTTCCCTTACACCTAAGTATCTGAGGCAGAGAAACATGAAAGTCTGGTAAGAACTCCGCCTAAAATTAAGTGACTTATTTTTTGTTTAGAAACTTCATGCTTTCACTATGCCATAACATCACCTGTACAAAGCCTCTGCCATTACTTCATTTCTGAAAAAATTTCCATGCATGCTTTTATTACATCTTAGAGTGATGAAATACTCTATTGCTTTCTCTATTCCAGCATGTTGCTCAGGCTTCAGAAACACATGGGCTGAAAGACTATATCAGCTCTCACTTTCTAACAGATCCATTGCCCACCCATTTCTTGAGATTAGTTTGCTTGCAGGCTGTAAAGCCTGAGTAGACTTGTTGGTAAGGACAGAAGCTTGTGTACTTAATCTCTTCCCTATCCCCTGCTGCTATCACTCTGAAAAATCTGCATTCATGGCTTTCTGCAGCCCTTATCTAGAATAGCCTTTCTACAACTCTGCACTTAATTGCATCAAGAGAAGTGTCGAAAACTGGGTTTAAAAAAAAAAAAAAAAAAAAAACACACCCACACTACCGCTATTTCTTCTCTTATGTAGTCAATAAAATGCAGCAGGAGAGAGATTAGAACCGATAGCATGATTCTACCTTCCTCAAAGTAACTAATCCTGAAAATACGAAGTACATTATACTGTTTAAATAGCAGTGATCCAGAGTAGAACTAATCTGGGACCTTAATCAGATACTCAGGACCAGGATTTCAACAGGTGAAACTTCAACTGATGCTCTCAGTCTCAATAAAGGGTGAAAACTTTGACAACACAGCTTGCCTATTTTATCAATGAAAAACAAACTGCAATTTCTCATAGTGCGTTGCAAGCGCAAGCTGCAGCACATATGAAATTATGTCTTCAAGCACTCCTAATTAGGATTTACTAAGGTTTCCCTGCAGCTTCCATTCTTAAAAATAAGAGTTCTGCAGATCTACAAAATATTCTTCTGTTAGCAACCACCAAGTAATTTCCACAAAAACATCTAATGAGAAGTCACCAAGGCTGATTGCAATGCAATGTGCTAACACAACCTTTTCCAGGCTAACCTAACTAAATTTGCTTAAACCAATTTTTGTGCATTTAGTCACTCCTGCCTTGTGCCCTGACCCAACTTCAAAATTTCAGATTAAAAAACCCTGAATTGTGGGAAACAAAACACTTTCGGTAACTGAAGAAAATAGAACTCAAATTTAAATTGAAACCTGAGACTCTCTCATATTTTCCAAGACCAGTAAGCAGGCATTTTCTTTTAACCATTGACCTGTAAAATGCAGATAACTCCTCATCAGGCTAAACCTCAGGCAGTTTTTAAAACACCTATATAGACTAGAAATTTTATAGAATTATTTATTTTATAAAATTATCTAACCAATTTCAGAGAAGGAAAAATTTATTTAAGTTGTTATTATAAACACATTGTATATCATGCCATTTAAAGTAAAAAATTACAGGCTGATATATAATGAAAGACAGAAATAATACCTAGCATAAAATGCACACAAGTTGTTTTAAAAGCAATTAGAAGGTAGGTATTTTGCAAAGGTGCTTTACTCTTCCATTTTTAGGGCTATTTTCCAATTATTATGTATAAGAACCATACACATTTAAGTGATACTCATGTACAGAGTGCAAGAAAAGAATAATTATAGTAAAGCTGAGAAGAGGCTTCTGTATAAAGCAGCTACAAAGAAGAAAGAATAATACCTGCTACGCATAAAGAAAAAACAATGGTTTAACAGAACTTCATAGCTGCTAAGTGAAATTTTACATAAACGTGTATTAACTGTGCAGACATTCATACTAGAGCTCTCTGAAACTAGAAAGTAGATACACTTTGGGCAGCAAAAGCTTTCATCAACACAATTCAAGATCCTTCTTTGGAAAGCACAGACAATATGTCATATAGGCATATCTCTTCAAGGCAGAATGGAGGGACAGATGTGTCTTTCCTCTGGAAGATTATGGATCAAAATGTTTACACAAATACTTCATGTTCAAATGCATTTGAAATTTGTTTCCAATAAGATTTATAATATAAAGTTAATTTCCACCAAAGATTCCCAAAACTCATACAAAAAGATTCTTAATAAACTGTCTCAAAATCACATTTATAAATATCCTCTATGCTATTTAATGATTGTTTTTAAAAAACGTGAAACAGCGAGTTATTATGTAGCTACCTGGATATCCTACTGAATTATTAAGAGAAAGGTTGAGTCATTGTATTTCAATGAGCTTAAAGGAATACATTTGACACAGCAAAGCAACAGTCTAACTGTGCCGAAGGGTTGTTTTTACATTAAATAAAACAATCTCAAAATTCAGACACTAGAGAAAAAAGATTTTGTTATTTCAGTCACAGAACCACAGGATAGTTGGGGTTGGAAAAGACCTCTAGAGATCATCTAGTCTCACCCACTGCTAAGGCAGGTTCACCTCAGTCACAGGAATGTGTCCAGGTAGGTTTTGAAACCTCCAGAGAAGGAAATTCCACAACCTTCCTGAGCAGCCTGTGCCAGGGCTCCCTCATCCTTACTGTATGAAGGTTTTCCCTTGTGTTGAAGTGGAAACGTTCATGTTCCAGCTTACATTCATTACCCCTGGTCCTGTCGCTGGACATTACAATAAAATTGTCACCTCATACTCCTGATATCCACCATTTAGGTACTTATAACTGTTGATGAGGTTTCCCCTTAGTCTTTTCTTCTTCAGGCGAAGCAGCCTCAGGTGCCACAGCCTTTCCTCATAAGAAAGATGTTCCAGTCCCTTGATTACCTTTATAGCCATGTGCCAGACTCTCTCCAGAAGTTCCCCGTCCCTGCTCTTGCAGGAGGGTTGGACTTATAGTATTTCTAAATATCCCTTCCAACCCTACCATTCTATGATTCTCTTGAGCTGGGGAGCCCAGACCTGGACACATTATTCCAGATGAGGCCTCAACAGGGCAGAGGAGAGGGGGAGAAGAACCTTTCCTTTGACCTGCTGACTACACTCTTCTTGATGCATCCCAGGATGCCATTGGCCTTCTTGGCCATGAGGGCACATTGCTGGCTCATGGTTAGCTTATCAAACAGGTGTCTCTCTGCAGAGCTGCTCTCCAGCAGGACAACCCCCAGCCTGTACTGGTGCATGGAATTGTTCTTCCCCAGGCGCAGGACTCCGCACTTGTCCTTGTTGAACCTCATGAGGTTCCTCTCTGCCCAACTCTCAAGCAGGTCGAGATCCCGTTGAATGGCAGCACAGCCTGCTGGGGAATCAACCAGGCCTCCCAGTTTGGTGTCATCAGTGAATTTGCCGAGGGTACACTCTGTCCCCTTATACAGCTCATTGATGAAGATGTTGAACAAAACTAGCCCCAGAACTGATCCTTATGGAACTCCACTGGCCACAGGTTTCCAACTCGATTCTGTGCCGCTGTTCACCACGCTCTGTGTTCTGTCATTCAGCCAGCTCTCAATCTGCCTCACTGTCCACTCATCCAATCCCCAAAAGCCTAAGCTTTTCTGTGAGGATGTTACAGGAGACAGTATCAAAAGACTTGCTGAAGTCAAAGTAGATGATATCCACTGCTCTTCCCTCATCTAGCCAAAAAGTTGTCTTCATTTTCCCTGTCAAAACACATTCTTTCAGTGTGAATTATTTCAATACTTTCCACATTTTTGTGGCACAGCAGTGCCTCACAGGAGCTGTAGTCTGGAAGCCCTGCTCTTTGAAGTGAACCATGTGCTTGCACCACATCTCCCACAGAATGTTTTCTACTTCACACAATCCATAAGTAACAAGTTTTGTTCCAGGGCCAGAGCTGCAGTAAAGGGTCTAGCTTCGACGGGAGGAACTTTTTACTATATTCCATAGTTCTTATGCACCTTATCCAGACATCACAGAGTACAGTTTATCTCTTTTTTTGCAGACTTATCTTCCTCAAAAAAAAAAAAAAAAAAGAAAAGAAAAAGAAAATTGCCTAGTAAATTTATTCTTACTGCAAACACACTTTTGTTAGCTGAAAAGTTATTTTTCATGGTTTCACTTGCACTATACTTTGGCACTACTCGCTTGGGATAAACATGCCTGCATCTTGGACATCGTAGTCACATTGTGAAGAATCTCTTTAGGAGTTATCCATGTGAAAAGTTTTCATCATAAAAGAATTCTACTTGTGTTTTTTTTAAGACTAAAAGAAAAATCTTCTGATTAAATTGTTTGCATTATGTGTTACCCCAAGTATTGCCTAGAAGACAAATTAGGTAGCTATAAAGAATTTACAAGCTAAGGAAAAAAGATTTCTTGATAATCAACATCCTGGTCTTATTTATTGCCTTTCTCTGGCCCTCCACAGGAAGACAGATAAAAATTCATCTTGGTATAAAGCCTGTTGGATATTTGTTGCTGTCATGTTAGCTCCTTCTAGTCTTCCAGATCCTGTATGATAATTCGAGAGATGAACTTCCTCCACTCTTTGCTACCCCTTTGAGAAAGCTGATTTCATGAAATTAAACGTTTATGCTTTCTCAGAATTTGGCTTATTTCAGTTCTTGTCATCTACTTGTTTGCAAAGCACATCCATCCTACCTTCCAACACACCTAATTCTGTTCAGTGGGTGTCCTTAATAATTTGTCTGTTGATATTTGTTAGCTACACACTGGACCTTTAGACAAGAGGCTCTTACTGGCAAAAGAATACACATACAATCATCACACATTACACAATGGGTTTGTTTTGTTTTTGTTTTTGTTTTTTTGTCAGGATAGACATATGATATTTCCCAAGAGATTGTCCAGCCCAACACAACTGCCCAGCCTGAGTGACTCCAGTCCATGGCAGGAGTATGACAGCTCTGCTGAGTGACAGAGAAGTGACAGGGAAACGTTTCTTCAGCTGCTCCAAGTTTGTCTCATGGGTGTAATTGAGAGACAATGCCCTATGACATACTCCCTCCTTCTGATCAAGGGCGTAGTTTAAGAGCATTTTACAGCTAGTTTTCATAGATAAAGGAGTAGCAGGAGGAAGAAGAATCAGATACCAGTAGTAGATGTCTGGTGCAAAATTGCTAAGTCTGTAATACTTTTTTTGCAATACATATTACCAAGTTAGAACAAAGGGACAATAAGAAAAGTTAGGACAAATTTACCACCAACACCACAATCAGAATAGAGTCTAAAATCTTTCTATTAATAAACTAGATTTGAAGGTTTAAAAAAAAATCAGCAATTCTTAAACATATTTTGAGGATTTCCATCTAAAAAGCCATCGGACCAACTATCACTTCAACTTCAAAAGGACTAGTTATCACTTCAACTTCAAAAGCCACAGTGTATCCCTGCAACATGTGTTTGTACAATATGCCACTCATTGAGGTAAACTCATTAAACAGAGATATCTCCCACACTTTTCAAGATGGTCCCACAAAGTTGAGCAGGTGTGTGATGTTAATATAGACTATGTCTGTGAAACACAAGTAGCAGGATGCCCAAGGCTTGATCTAAAGAAGGCAATCAATACTTAGAGTTCAACATTCTGCATTGACAGGTCTTAAAATTCCCTCAGATCAGACAACTGCCTCATGCTAAATACCAGAAACCTCAAAGCTTGCCACCCATAGTTAGATTCCACTCTGGACACTGTAGAATGAGTTGACAAGAACAAATAAAGGTCACATTCACATTACAGCTTCACAGAAGATAATGGAAATAGACAAATGTTAAGTTGCACAATATATTAACATAACTCAAATCAGTGAAGACCCCTATTTTAAAATCTTGTACAAGTTTGATACAAAGCCCAGCCTTAAGGCACCACCAGTGGTTGCATTTCTAAAAGGTAGCTCATAAGGGCTTTTCACCTGTAGTAACTCTGGGGAACAGTAGTCACATTTCACATAGCTCAGTTTGACACCTTACCTAGTGCCCTTCCAAGAACTTGAGAACTCTTTCCTCAAAGTTTTGTTTGTTTGTTGTTTTTTTTTTCTTAACACAGAGAATGCTGCAACAAAACAAAACAAAAATGACTTGGAGATCTTCCACTCTTTCTCCTGCTTGCAACAGTGGTGAAATCTATCTTATAATGCTACTCACCTCTTCCCAACTTCTTGCCACAGAGCCTAGAATTAAGAATCCACAGCTCTCTGATGTTACTCCTTCTGTCTGGAATACGGATATTCCACCTAAGTGACTCTGCTTTCTCTGAAGCTTTATGAACTCCTTCATTGATATCCACAGCTAGGAATCATCAGCTCAGTTTACTGATCATTTCACCTAGACAATAAAAAAGCAGAAACTGTCTGCCCTTTTGGTTATTTAAAGCTGTACAAGTGCACCAGACAGGTGGATTTAATGCTCATTTCAGTCATAGTTGGGAAAGGATAATTAGCCTACAGCTGACAAGCAGAGTTCATCACTGTTGCTAGAGAGCACACAGGAATCCTTAATTTAGTTTAATTATGCTCGGAAACTTACTACTGACAGAAAGCTTTTAATGAAGCTTAAAAAAAAAAAGAAACAAAATTTAAAAAGAGAGATTTCTATGTTCTATCTGAATTTCTGATGTCAACTGTATTCCTGCTTTTCAAATAGCTAAATTCAACCAAAGTGTTAAAATATAAAATCACGAAATCCAGTCTTCTATGTCACTGTTTATCCCTCCACTTCCACAAAGTTCTGATCCAGCTCTTACAGGAAAACATTGTTTAGCCTGCAGTTTGTCCTGGGAAGAGACACACAGAGGAACTGACCTCCAAGATGTCTTTATTGTCATTACTCCTTCATGCTCACAAGTTTCAGTACATATTATCTCCTTCTGGAGTGACAGACAATCTCTGTCAGGCTGTTGACACCTTCATGTTGCCACAAACACTCCGGGTTCTGGCTGTCAGTGGTTATTTGTTAGGGCTGGCAGTCATCCTGCAGTGGTTTGGATGGGATGCTCTGTGAGGATGCTCTTCTACATAACCTTTCACCAATATATTTACAATTATTCCTTAAGAAAAATAACAAAAAGGAAAAAAGTATGGTTACCTCCCCTCGCCATGTACATGCTTCATGGTTTTTAAAATGTACCAAGTCCTTCAAGCTTCAACGTTTGTACTAATGTAGATCTGTTATATAGTTAAATTTCAGATTATGTATATAATGGTAGCTAATTGTCATCAGTGAACTATGCCCCTGACTGGTGAATGCAGTTTCAAGATTTCTTTTTTCTGGGGAGAGAACATTAAGAAGGTATTGATTATATTCTCTTCACCTAATCTAGAAAAATCTATCTTTGTTTTGTAGAGATGGTGACGGGGAGGAAGATCTTTCTTTGTTCCAAATGATTTGTCTAATGACAAGAAGAAATCTCCAAATAATTTTAAACCTTCCTTTTCCCACAGAAAATCTGTTGACAATGTTAACTATGTTTCTTCTAGATGACCTATTTGTTCCATTCTGGAAGGAAGCCACCTTTTCACTAGGAGAGTCCTTAGGATCCAGAAAATATTGAACCCACAAAAGTAGGAGAATAAATTATATATAAATAAATCTAAATTGTACCATGACAAGAAGCTTTAGTATGGATTAGTTAAGAGCAAATATGTCTAAATAAAGATTAAAGTAATTTTTTGTTTGCAAAGAAGTACAGGAAGCAAATAATAAATATGTCTGGCTGAAAATAGATAAATTTGAGTGCAAGATAATGGGAAGAAAGGTTTCCTACAGGCAGCCTAAGGAATGTTAGTGTCAATAAATAGTAACGTATTTCCATTCTGTAACATCTATTAGTACTCCCCCAGGAAGTTAGCCATGATAAATTAACATTCTTCTTTTCTAGAAAATTTTGAGAGGAATTGGTAAAACTCAGATCATCTGAATCCAGGATATTTTATTGCACAGTTCTTGTTTATATTAAGACTTTAAAAATACCAATCTGGACTCTTACTAAATGCATTAATACTTCCTATAGTTGATTAGGTCACATGAGAGGATAATGGCTGAAAAATATAATGTGTATAAAAGAACATTTTAAAAAGCATTAAAACATAACGTTCTATGGCAAAAAAAGGATCCAACCAAACCAAACACAATACACACAGTACAATAACGAAAATACAACCTAAGTTGTATTACTCTTTCTATTGAAAAAGAGTTTCTCTAGAACAAAATGGGAATCTGGCTTCTTTGACCATCTATTAGTTTTGGTAATTGCTCACTACCTCAATATAGCCCCTGGAATGAATATTCACTAGGTGGTCATTTGGTTTTGTATCAAAGAGTTTCCATATTTTATCCTGCAGATGGACACATTTCAACAAGGATGAATAGTACTTATGTTCTGCTTGCAAATCATTTTGAGTTTTTAAAGCTCCACAGGACCACTTGATCTTTTGTTCCTTATCAAAGATATAAGGAACATATACTTATTATATACTTTCTTGCTCAGAGATCATGTGGGAAAAGTCCCCTCTATCACACTGTCTATTGCTACATTATGGTGAAATAACAAGTTATTCATTCCTATGAAGGACTGATGTTAAAGCTGATGATTAAATCCTAAAATCTCCTAAATCGGAAATGTTTAAAAACTGTCTAATGTCTTTGGGGTTATTTTAAAATTATTTTCTCAGAAATCTTTATAATATAGCTTGTGGTAAATTAATACCAGCAACATAGCCTTAGAATTGCAGTAACACAAGTTTCATAACAGTCCTTGTCACATCACATCACTTGCAGCAAGAGCAAACACATCATCACAATTTGCTTTTTTAAACAAGACCTTATTGTTCCACAAAAAAAGCAGCAAAAAGTTTGTTATCCTGTATTTTGCAAAAAGACTATATTCTGATGCTCTAACTCCTGCCAAGAGCTCCTTCCTGCACAAACATTTACTCTGACTTTAATTGGCTATGCAAATCCTTGAACCGGTAGGCAAACTTGAACTCTAGCATGTAAAGAAACCCCACTCAAGTCAATTGCCATTCTTAAATATAAGCATAGGCAGAAATTGCTTGTTGAATTTTGCTTAAGATGATAAGTAGGACTGAAGAAATTCATTACAATTTTATTTGGCTGTTTCTAACCAGATAGAAGGAAAAAAACATCCTATTGTTTAACTGTTTAAGATTAATAAATTGGTATCCAAACACAATGTTCTCTGTAAAAACACAATGCCTCTGGTTCTGACAAAATACAGTAATATAAGTATGAAACTCGTTCCTCGTTTCTTAACTTACCTTTGAAATATCATTGTAATGCCAAATTTAAATAGAGAAGGCAGTCTTGGAGCATGTTTTCCTGACTGACCTCAAGCTGAAGGAGACAGTATGAAAACATTTTCAAGTTGGGTGGGTCTACCTTTGTGAAAATCAAAAAGAAAAATGGACCAGGCAACAACAGGAGCCAAAAGCCAATGTTCTATTGATAGCATGATTATTTTTTTTTGTTTGTTTATAGAGGCAAAAACTTTCTTACAATAACAGCATGGTTAATAAATCTAGTCTCTCTCAAGAGCTCCACAAGCCCAAGCCATACCTGCCTTACTCAGTGTAGAACAGCTCATACCTCTGCCAAACTGTGCCATAGGGGATGTAACAAAGAAATCATAAGCTTGGTGACTATTTGCAGGGCACAGCAAGACATGAAGAAGGAGAAATTCAGCCTCCAAATCTCTGTTAAATCCCAAAAGAGGCTCTTCAAACTATTGCAGATTTTAAATGAAGCTATCCTATCATCTAGCCTTGAGACTCAACCAAATGGTTTTCCCTTCTTTGCTGTCAGAACGCTGTGCTTCTTATCCCCTTAATGACTCAAATGCTCTCCCAGCATATACCAAAGTGTCCTTAGTTTCCATGCTGCCTATACTAGCAGCAATATCAGAACCAAGGGTGACAGCAGATGTGCCTTGTTTCTGAGTCACGTGCTATTTCTCTGTATTTTGACCTTCAGGATCCCCACTAAAATTGTTGCTTTTGGCAGAAGAAAAAGCTCTTGACTACAAAATAAAGAGGAGGAGGGAACAGTGATGAAATGGAAAAAAAATTAGGCATCTGACCAGAATATAGACTGTTGAAAGAATAACATTTCCAAGTTATTTTTCCCACCAGAAATAAAGGAGAGAAAGGCTATGGTAGCCTTTGAATCTACAAGCTGCAGGAACGGTGGGATTTGTGGCAAAAAATAATGAAAAGCTGTGGTACTCATGTTTCATCCGATGATCTCTAAACTTTGTACAAAATGTAGAGGCATTATCATTCCTATGGGGATAAAGGAGAATCATGAAACAAGTCTGGCAGGTGCCTTCTTCTGCAAGTGAAAAAAAAAAATGCATTGTAGGTAATGGCTTATTCCAACCTTGTCCATTCCTGACTGCATTTGATTGTATGACAAGAGTCTCAAGGATGGTCTTCTAAAGATTATATTTTACCTGTCATGGCCCAAATACGAAGGAGGACATAAGTCAGTGTCTCACAGTTATAGGCAGATGGGTTTGTATGTCTCAGAGGAGAAAATCAGGAAATGGGAAGAGAAGGAGAGAATCAAAGTGTGATTTTAATGGATTGCTGGTTTACTGTAGCAGTCTTTAGTCAGTTTTTCTAACCTCCTTTGACTGCTGCTGCTGTGGTCTTACAGTCAGTTCTCTGCTTGTGGCCTGCAATATGCACTCACTGCTTGAGATGAGGTGTGTGCACATGTGTGTGCATGTAGTTTCAACTTTCATGACAAGGCACCATGACTGAAATCTGTTCTCTCATTTTCAAGTGATATGTGGCTGGGATATTCAGCAGAAACAAACAAACAAACCATAAACAAAATAAAACAAAAAATCCCAAACCAAAACCCCAAAAGCTACCAGCTAAGGACAAGCACCAGAACGAATAGCTTTGCAAAGGAACAGGCTATGCACTTCTTTGCATCTGAAACTGCCTGAAGTTAACAGCTCACATAAGAAGAAGAATAAACTGGCAGTGCTGTAATTGAATTTTTATGGAAATAAACAGGTGGCAGATTTACTGTGGCTGCAGGGATAGCAGGGGGTGAAATGCTGCAGCCACATTAACCTGTTTAATTTAATAGCCTCTCTACTCCAAGAGAAAAAAAAAATAGATACTGTGCAGTTAGTTCAGTCAGCTGGATACCAAATGTAAATAACTACAATTACACTGCTATGCCCATGTGCTAGATGAGAATGCAGCTTTATGACAGCTCACTTAGTTGTCATGTTTATTAATTAAGCTCCAGCAAGCTTAAAAATAAAAAAGTTTTCATGAAAAATCAAGAGACACGGGGAGCATGTACACGGCAGCAAGTGCAGGGATTACCTAGTTCCTCTCTGCAATGTGTGCTATTTAAATCCACACCCATAGACTCACTGACAGAGAAATGTGATTGAGCCAGTAGCTTTGTGCCAGGCTACCACCTCCTGGGCTACTGCAAACTGGTCAGCATTTAATAGCAGCTTTAAATGCTCAGAGAACCTGCATCAAACTAGCACAGGGAATCCAAAAGCTTTGTGTATTTATAATCAAAGTAATTGTATGGGGAGGGCTGGAAATATTAGATTTAGCTTCTTTCCCCTTAACTGCTGATGTGAAAAAAAAATAGGCTAAGATATTAGTAGTGTTGTATTTGCATCTTGGCATGTTAGAGGTATAAGAAAGAAATGCTGTAATAATATTCAAAGAGGGCTCCAGGGCAGCCCTATAAAATTACACATTAAGGGAATGGGGAAGCTGCACAGTTAGGCAGCCACTAGCTAAAAATCAATTCCAGGGCTATGCCCCTTGTGCATATGGATGATGATACAGTCTTTTAAGTATATGATCAGACTTTAACAGTGAAATGTAATAACAACACATTTTCTGGTGGACTGCTCTCATTAGGTTTGTGTAATTCCCTAAACCTGTGAGTAAGTACCCATTAAAATACTGTATACATAGTGCTTCTTTTAATTCAAGCAAATTAATTTATTTCTCCAGAAAAAATCACGCTATTCAAGCAAGAGAGTCACATTCTCTGTTAGCATGTACTGGCATTGGCTTTAATAAAGCTACAGCAATTTATATGCATTGAAGATCTGATCCAAGTGATCACGTAATTGAAGACTGCAGTGAAATTGTACCTCATTAGTATGACTGAGATAAAGCTTTAATTTTGTCACTAAATGTTTTTTGAGCAAAATATCTGGGATTTTAACTACTAGTCTTTATGTAATTTCCTAGATATTTTAAGAAGTGTAAGATCGAAAACAAGAAGATCCCATAATTCGAAACACTTCAGCAAGACATGACTGGAAAAATGTACATTGACCCATGTCTCGTTCACTATGCTGTCTGCAATAAACAGACGGCACACACAAGAATCTTTTCATATTCCTCACTAATCTTCAGTAAGTTATTGCCTTTTCTCAGTTATTCATGGGCAAAAAAACCCATCTGCCTTCCCCTCTGAGCATTTAATGGTTGCTGTTCAACTTACTAGACACCTTCAAAACCCTTCTCATCATACCATTTTGCTACATATGCCACTTTAAATGACCAAAAAGGTCAGGAGGCCAGCAAAAACGGAGAGGAGCTTTTAAAAAAAAAAGTCTTTTAAAACACGACAGATAACATTTAGCTTGGGAAGCTGAAGTCCATTTTACTATTGTTCTGGATATTCTTTAAATACCAAGAAGAAATGCAGGAGCTTGCTTGCACTCCTGGATCCAATTTACAATTATATTTTCTGAAAGAATACTGATTTTGAATAGTTATGGTGACAACAAATGCAGAATAAAAGCCAGGTTTTCTCTCTCTAATAACGCATCAAAGCTAACAGTAAATTTCAAAACCGATAAGAATTGCACCTTGCAAACTATAGCTGCTGAAATATAGCTCATTCTTAGACATTATTAATGTCTTTCTTCTCAGCTGTGATCTGACTTAGGTATTGCAATAGACAATTAGGGTACGCAGAAGTTACAAGGTAATGAATCTGCAAGTGGAGTGTAAAAAGAAAAAATTATTAGAGAGCTTGTTCTTATTGCCTTTACTACTCTCAATAACCTTCAGCCTGACCTGCATGAAGTCACCGTGAGTGTAACCCTAGTCCTGAGAGTCAGTTTTCCCCCTTATAAACAGTAAGATCACCTTTCAAGGTGAGATCCCGTCCCCAGAAGCCCAACAGAATGGAAAGAACACCGATTGCTTCCAGAAATAAAAGGCATCACCGCAGCGACATGTTGCAGGCAGTCCAAGCAACCCCACAGGAGCAGGAATTTGCAGCTGGGTTGATGCTACCACCTAGTGGGGTTTGGCGGGAGAACAAACCACGGAGGGAAGGAAATATGCTCCGACGATTCCAGCTGACCAGCAAATCTTTCCTACTCTCCATTTACAAGCTTGCAGTTGAACTGAAATCACAGTGAGAAAGGTTAAAAAAAAAATGAGGGGCTACAAATTAGCAATGTCTTGGTGCTTGCTCGTTCTCAGAGAGGTAAGTAAGACTTGCTAGAAGAATCTTTTCTTTGAGGAAAAAACAAGTCTTTAAAAGCAAAGGATGACCCATGCTTTCTGTGTCTTTGGACCTTAAGAAATAGTCTCAAGCCTGTAAACTGAAAACTCAGTATTTCTTATTGTTGAAGCTCCCACTAAAAATCTGAAACATTATTACTACAGTTGCAAATTAAAAAAAAAAAAACACAAAAAACAAAACCAAAAAACACCTCACTTTTTTGTTCAGCAAATCTGAAATATTTAAAAAAAAAAAAAATTTCTTCTCTTCTTTTTCTTTCTTTCTTTCTTTTTGGGTTTTTTTTTTTTTTTTTGGTGGGTTTTTGTTTGGTTGGTTGCTTGGTTTGTTTTGTTTTTGTTGGTTTTTTGTTTGTTCTGATAAACTTCAGGAGGATTGCTATTCTGGAAGAATTATCTTCCAGCTCTCCAGTTCCACCTAACCCTAGGACTCAGCATGCAGGAAGAAGACATTTTTATGGGAAAAGTACGCAAAATATCGCACTGATGGGGACTTTCTTCCTTGGAAACCTATGTCTAAACTGGCCACTAACAGTCATAAATGCAGGGAAATTATGTTGTTCCTTACAACGGTACAGCAATAATGAAAGTGTTGAAACTAGAAAAATGTGACACGGGTATCTAAGTGTCTTGGGATATCTGAAGATATCATAAACCACTCATATTTTTCTCTTTTTACTCTCAGAACTCCATAATGCCTACATAGTATTTTATGACCACTGTTTCCTCAGCTGGTTCTTCATATGTAATCAACACAAATAACTCTTATGGGTAGTGGTGTAGTATTCGGTTATGTAGTACTGGTAACCTAAATAATTTTATTGCTTCTTCAGAGTTTCATCCAGGTTACTCTTTGGCACACATTCATGAGAAGTTAATATTCCCTTGAATTAACAAAAAATTAAAGCAAACCAAATAGCTACTAAAATAAATTTGGAAGGGTTTTCCCTTGACAGGATGACAAATATTCAAAATAACTCAGTTATATATAAATACAAGAATTTTACAGCTGTTCCAATACATATTCAACAATGTAATAGTATAAAACACTGCAAAAACAAAAGCTAAATAATTTTACATATATCTACTTATGAGATTCCCCACATTTTTTATATATTTTGTGCTTGTGTCTCACTTTTTTGTCTATTTTTTTCGTTGATGATGTTTCTGTGTTTTGTTATTGTCACTCAAGCATCTCATGTTTATTTCCCAGAGCAGCATTTTCAGTCCAGAAAAATGTATGCTACTTATATTTAGATCTTAAGATACCGATTCTTGCTTTGGTTTGGGGGTCTTGGTTTTTATTTTGTTACTTCCACAACAGCTTCTTTACAGCAATATGCTTCAAAACATGCCACGATCTCACTCGTAGAAATACATCATCCTGTTTACATTTTTATGGGTGCATGAACAGCATAGAATATTCTTCATTCTTCCATTGCAGTAGTGCTAAAAAGTTTATGCTTTTGGCTTCAAAATGGTTTGGGTTGGTTTCAGAGAGCTTTATGTGAAATTTCCTCAATTCTAATCTGAATGAGTGTGACCACCTTGAATTTTACTATTGAATTTTACTATTTACTATGACCTTATTGAAATTCTGTCTGAATATGAGTTTAATCTGAATGCACATCACCTCTATCCAAACTTCTTTTTTTTTTCCCCAGCTATAGTAGTCTAAATATTAAACCAAGTGTAACTCAACTCATATCCAACCTAACATCAGTACACAGCCATCTGAAATGTTTGAGAAGCTCTTATAGTGGAGAAACAAGCACAACTTCATTTATATCTGTAAGATGTATGATTACTTCAGTAACAGGCCACAATAAGACCCATTGCTCTGAAACTTATTCCACAGTCCAAGTCTGAACTATCACAATTGAAGCCCAACTGCGATTTGCACGTTCCCATTTGTTTGCAAATAAATCACATTGATTTTCTATTAAACCAATCCAGGTGCGTGAATACAGACATAACTTGAAGGGCCCAGAATCCCTCCTTAAGAAAATCAGTTGACGTCAGTGGAATTGGTTAATTTACACCATTTAACCATCTGGCCCTCTGGCATTTTCTATGAAATACAGCTAGAATAACAGCCAAGTAGCTAAGCACAAACTAACAGATAGTGAACTTATGCAAAGCAGTTATATGTTCGTAATTGGAAAGCAAGAAATAGATTTTCCAGATGAGACTTAGCTCTCCTTCTGGCACTGAAAGTGCCTTCACCTGAAATTTAGATGCTAAAAACACTGCTCTATAATCTGCCTGTGGGTAATACCCAGAACTATTGACAGCTGGACACACACAGACCTACCCAGCATCTGTGCATTGGCAAATCTCCCTGAGTGTTCACCAGCAGGCTTTTTGCTCACCACACAAGGACACACTGAATTTCTCCTGCTGGAGCATCTTCCCTTGCAAAAACTGATTCACTGTTAAATAAATGAGGAACTCCAGCCCTATCCTCAGGAAGACCGAGTCTCTCAGTCACAGTAGTGGTAGAAACTGCTTCAAGCCTTCAGAGAGCTTGGAGTGACACTCATGTCCTCTCTGATGATCACTGGACTTTTCTGCTTATTTGAAGAGGGTGTCATTGACCAGCCTTCACCCTTACCTCATAGCCATCCTTCAGAGTTGTGCACTCTGAATACACACACACAGGTCTTCTCTTTCTCATTTCTGTGTAAGGCATCCAAACTTCCTTTCTGCTGGTCAGCCTAAACAGCTGCCTACTAAATATGTTGGTTTTTACAAACCCCACTCTAAATCCTTTAAAATATACCTGCAAAGCCAGGCAATGATATTCAAGCCAGCATGGGTCTCAGAAAGGCCCTGGCTATGTCAGCACAGCACCCACCAATAACTGGACTGGGCTGTGTGTGCCCAGGAAGGGTGTTGATCTAAGAGCCATGCTCCTTCTGATATGCAAACTGCCTCTCTCCCTGTCTTGCCTCTTAGTGTGAAAGTTTTGTATCACAGCACTAAACCCACTTGGGAACAGAACGTTAGTTTTCCCGTGGATAGAACAGGCTTCTTTACTTGTTGGTGTGGCAGTAAGAAAATCAGAATTTTTGTTCTTTTTGGGGATCTCAACCCAGACCTCAAATCCTTGCTCATACTCCTATAACCCTCTAAAATCCGTTCCACTAGTCTACTGAAGTTGTTTGTCTCTGCTTCAATAATCACTCCAAAATAATATGGTCATAGCCCAAATGCCAGTTGCTACAATCTTCTCAGTAGGAAAAAAAAAGGATCTTTGATCTAAGCTATTCATCCTGCCCCACACTACTATGCCTGTTAAAAAACATAATACACTGGAGGGACATTGTGCTATGTTTCAGGAACATTCATTGCTGGCGCTAAGGGATATACCCATCTGTTATTTGCTTTCGGCTTTGCTTAGTGATAAAACAGGAAAGACAGCTTGCTGATGGGCTCTTTGAAGCAAAAGCTCTCTCTTTTTTACAATTAAAATCTACAAATTATTTTTTCAGTAGATGGTATGCAGCCTACCTCAAATCAAAATTGCTTCTACTAAATTAAAATTAAACATTCTGTACATTTTTCTGTTGTTGTGTGACTTTGAGTGAAGGAATCTTACAGTAGTGTGATTCTCTTCAAAATACATTGAATTGGACTTTTTCCCAGCACAATATGGCTTTGTGTTATCTGGGTTTCAAACATATGCTCTAGTGTGTTTTTTAGCTATGTTGTCATATAAAAATATGTGAGGGAGTTAGTGTGTTCTGGCTCAGGGAACCAAGAGGGAATTAAGGGCAGAGGGCAGGCAGGAGGCTGTAACTGACTGTAGGATATGACAGATACTAGGCTATGTCCTTTCAAGGGTTCTCTCTGCACATTTTTATGACCATCACAGTCTAAGAACATCCCAGTACTGAAGACTGAGAGCCTACTAACACACTGGGACTGACCACAGCCATCTGACACACCACACAAAACCTTCAATGGTTACTTCATCCTCCAGAACCATTGGATGTCATCCTCCACTTTGGGCTCTATCATCATAGCCAGGGGCACTGGGATAGAGAGTACGTCTGTGCAAAGAAAAACATAAAGGCATAAAACTGATACCAGGAGCACACCTCCTCACAAAAAACCAAAAGAAAACAAGACAAAACCCCCACACATACAACACAAAAAGCACCCTTGTTTTGTTGTGCTTCTACTCTGCATGTGATCAGACACTTCAATTACCTCATGATTTTTCAAAAAGGCAGTTTCTGAATAGAGACAGTTTTCACATCCAGGAATATGCAGTTAGGGATAAAGCATTCTTTATGCACGTGGGAATTGTGTTTTGAGAGTTAAGACTGGTCTTTCCCTTTTATTACTCAGAGTAATCACCTCATTGCCAACCACCATCAATCAGTGCATCAGCTCAGATTTAGTACCAAAATATGTGGAAAACCCCCTAGAAATTTCACAGTTTTGCTCAACAAACTCATAACCTGGCAGCAACTCCTCTAACACATAGCATTTGCACCACTCTTCAAGCCCCACCAGCGGACTCCTGGCCAGACCCCGGATTCTTATTTTTTCAGCACAATTTTGCCAGTAACATTTCTGAGGAACAGGAGCTACTCAATGGAAAGGAACAGCAGTGACAGATAATATATGGTTTATTTTTATATATAGTCCAAAGCAATATTTAAAGCTGTGTGATGGAAAGTTAATTTTCTGACATTACAGTGCCTGATAGTGTTATACAAGCAGGAAGCCTAGGAGCAGTCATCCTCTATGATTCATAGTCAATGAGTTCTGAGCTTTCCACATTTAGATGCACTGTCTAAGGGAGTGCAACAGTTAGTAGCATACTCTGTGCACTTATCAAGATACCTGAGAAAAACTCTTTGTTCTGACAAGGTCATTTCTACAGCTTGGACCAATTAAACCTATTAAAGATTTAAAAATAGATTGCCTGTTAGCACAGAAAATTCAGCTGTAGATTCAAGATATTTCAAAGTGCCTGCAGAGTTCAGAATAACTAGCCATATAATATTGGAACAAACTTGTTAACACAAACATCTCTGCACAATCGTTTTCATTTTGCTGAATGTGATCAATATACAAAATGCTTATAATGGAGTTCTGTGCAAGTGCAACATCTGTATATGAGATATCCACATAAGTAGAACAGCAATCTTTCCTCATTCTTCTTCCCCACATAACTCCCCATCGTTCACAGTAATCTAAAACACAGAAGCAAAATTCAAGGCACATTGACTAGCAAATTCCTGTTGCCTTGGGAGGCTGGAAGTTAGCGTAAGCGGAGTCACCATGCTGCAGGTGTCGTCTTAAAATATCCTAGGAGAACATTCAAGGAAGAATAACAGTGCTCTCTGGCTGTATTGTGATTCTACCTTTCCTATATCAACTAGCCCTCGGAGAAGGCTGGCGAGTACTATCTTACTAACACTGTCTGAGTGGTTTTGGATTCTTGATAAGCACTGCTGAAGTGCAAAGGGAGATTGGCCCCCACAGTATCTGAGCAAGCAAAATCTCTTAGCAAAGCCTGGGCAGCTGGTGTCTTTGCTGCACTTCACAGAGGCAGATAGCACAGCTGCAGTGTGCAACTTCACCTGGTTTATGCTTAAAAGGTGATTTAAGATGGAAAACAAACAGGAGAATGCCATGACAAGTGCAATCACCTCCTTGTGTGCCTCTGGCTACAGGAACTGGTTTGCCTGAAACACACCGTACCAGTGGGTCACTTGAGCTCAGCTGGACTTTAGGGGATACATCAGCATGTACAAAGTCAAGATAACCTCACAGTGGAAAAATCTCAACTGTTACTGCTTTGCCTGCAGCAACTGCTGTTATATCTTCTGTAAGTATATGTGTCATTGTTACAGCTGAACATAATTATAACAGCAATTTGTCTACACTTTGAAAAACTGTGTAGTTTGCAATGATGTGACCCCGCTGACACTGACTGTGTTGGCTCCATACAGCACATTTGCCACATGTTTGGGTTTGAGTTTTTTAACTCTTCAGCAGAATAAATAAAAGCACATAACAAAACTTCCAACAGTCTCAAAGCCCTTAATCTTTTTTTTTTTTTTTTTTCAAGTAAGCAAGCCATTAAAGCTCTACTGAAATCTGCTTCTATTCAGAAAGACTGGCCCCAAAACACAGTCTAGTTTCTCCCTGTAGACTTCCTCGTTCAGGCCAGTTCTGTGCACTGGCCTTCACATGGGAACACTAGAACAGCACGAATATGCTCACTCATTATGAAGACTGTCATCAGTGACCAGGAGGTCTCCCTTCCTGATCTGAGTGATGGGTATCCTCCTCTGGAGAACTTTTGGGGCCGTGGTACATGGTTCCACTCCCTGAAGGCAGAAAGAGCCACCTGTCTCACAGTCCTGAAGCAATGCCAAGGCACCAGAACAGAAAAAGGTCTTAGGTTGCATCAGGTTGTGAAACCTTGTGCCCTATGGAAAAGATGATCTACTATGCCTTTTTCTTTACTCAAGAAAATTAAAGAAGGGAAAGAAGGAAAGATGTGCACATGCAGAAGTGGGAAAAAATATAGGTAAAATGTAGGCAGAAATACCTATACTTACACGTTAGTTATGATTAACAAATGCTTTTCATCTGTCTCCATCTAAGACATTCAGTCCTTGAAATATACCTATATGTGTGTTTGTATATATATTTTTTTTTCTTCATATAATTATTTTGTTAGCCTGTTTTTACGCTGTCAGGAGCCTTCTGGAAGAAATATTAGGGATTTCATGGACAGTCTGAACTTTTCATTCCTTCCTTTAAGCAGGGTCTATGGATTATTTATCTGTTCCTTTCAAGTGTGAACACATTCTGTCATACATTATTACATGAACCTCCTTAGGGACTATATAATGCAATTAGATCCCCTTCTGTCACCTCTTTTCTAGGCCTGGAGATACTGTACTCTCTAAACCTCTTCTCAGACATAAAGGATTCATTTAATTCCACGCAGTACACTTCTTGCCCTTCTCTGCACTTCCTACAGTAATTAAATACAATCTTTAAACTTTCATTATGAGACTAGCCATCAAGTCAGCGCATAGGAATTAGTCTCATTTTTGGAGACACTGAAAAGATGTTTTCTTTCCTTTGACTCACAGCAGGGCTCTTCCTGATCTTCTGGCATCTCAGTCCTTTGAGAAAAGGAGACTTAAAAGCAAGACATTTCTGAAAGAAAGCTGCAGCTTCTTGCTTTCTCTGGTGCACTTCAGTCATTTTCAGGGCTGTACTGAGTATCCTGAGTTATGTTATTTCCTTTTGTTCAAACATGTCATCAATATCTCCATTCTGTTCTGGTAGCGTTACAGTAAGCATACAAACTGTACACGTAGCGAATTTCAAAAGAGATGCTGGGAGCTAAAGGGCATTTTCTTAGTTTTCAAAGTATTGTCACAAAGTGCTAAAACCTTGAATACCTATCAGACTGAATGAAACATCTGCTTAGGACAGGAAGGTTATAATTTGTAATAGCAAGAGTTTCTATTCTCAAAAAAAAAAAAAACACAAAACAAATAATAAAAAAAGAGACTGGGAGAAAAACATATCAATCTTTCATCAGGCAGTCCTCTGGAGAAATCAGCTATCTCCTTATGGGACATAACACTTAGAGTGAAGCATTCTCCACTTTTGTTTCTGAAATGATTTTTGTGCTCAGAAAAAGCACGAGCATGTGATTACGTTATGCTTGTAACGGTTGCCAGAGCCTGACTATATTTAGTCCATTTCAAATTCTGTCAAGTTTACATTTTCCCTATTGTTAAATAGACTGTTTGGTGCAGTTTGTTTCTTGTGCACAATAATGAGCAGAATTATATGTGTCATTCTCATACTGTCATTCATAGCGGACTGGAACAAGGCCATGCCTTGCTGGAGCAAAGCCAGACCAGAGAAGTGTCTCAATGCCAAAGCTTGTCCAAGAGAATACCCTGAACACCAACAGTCAGAAAATTTCCAGCAAAATAAGTTTTCATTGAAATGCACCACGTACCTCAAACACAAAATACTAAACAGAAACATGATGATTTCAGTGAGAGGAGCCTTGAGACATATCATTGATTTCCAGCCAGGTGGAGCACCACTCCATGGGTCTGTCCTGGAAGCATCTTTGCATCTTTGCTATTGAGAGCACAGCAATTATTCCACCATTCATAGTCTAGCCACTTGCTGACTGCCACAAGTAAGGGGCTCCATGAATTTCTCAAGAATTTTTTTTTTCCCTAGATATTTTTTCCTTGAAATTTTCACACAAGTTTCTTTCTTTCCCTAAAACTTAAAAAAAATCAACCAACTAAACAAACAAACAAAAAAACAAAAAAAAAACAAAAAAAAAAACCAAACCGGAAGCTCCAGGGCTTCTGAACACCTGAAAACTATGAAAAGATATCTCTGCTTTCCACTAGCTCTCTTCTCCAGTATTGGCTTCTTTAGAGAGCTCATAGTAAGCTTGAAAACCAGGCCTACACAATGCAACACCTGGGGTGAGCATATACTCTAAAATGTAATTGCTTTGCTTTCCCTACAGGTAGAGATAAAGCACACTAATAATGGTACAGTGTTGCCCACTTGTATATGTTTCTCATATTTCTTTCTCTTTTGGTGGAATACTGTATTTCAAATTTTTCACTGGAGTCATCATCAACACTGTATAGCCTCATAATACAGGAAGCAGGCTCCTTGAAGACTTAGCTCAGATTTAATGGCAGGTTTAATGGTCTAGCCAGTGTGCTTCTCTTGAGTGTCATTACAATTGGCCTGTTTGAAGCAACATGAAGATCCAAACCAGATGAATCGGTACCACATCTGCAAAATGAGTATAGTATTGAACTCTGATCTTCTCACTAGTGTAAAGCAGCACAACTGTAGAGATGACTTATGAGGCAATTCCTCTATATTAATTTAGATGACATGCTCTCCTTTTCAAAAATAACTTAAGCATTCTTCTGCCTATGTTGCAAGTACATTCTGCTGAGTCAGCCTTTAGCTAGCTTTTTATTTCAATGCTATAAATTTCAAAAACTGGTAATAAAATAGTTTTTTTTTCTTGCTAAGGAGCATCAGAAGTTTATGGTTTACATTGGTCTAACCCTGGATTTGGGTTTGGTCATTACAGTCATGCCTGGGAGTAAAGTAATTAACCTATCCTTTTCTATAAAAGCAATTCATTGCTCCTATATATAAACATACATGTATCTATGTCAGATAAAAGCTCTTAAGTCAAAAAATCAAGAGAGAAGAAAATTTGCCTTGTAGATAGTGGCAGTGGTGGTGGTGCTGATAACCATATTTACAAACAAAACTGTGTTCTCTTTTGGTTTAAATATCCAAACTTGCCTTAACTAGTCCAGCAGCAACAGCATTTGCTTTTTTTAAAAGATCTCTTACGTAGTCACACCAAGTCCTAAAATTAATAATTTATTTTACTATTATCCTCAGCCTGATAGGGGCTTGAGTTGCTATTTCTGACATTTTTTTCTTATTTGCTGGCTATGTTTACCTAGCATGTGTGTTGTCATGCCATATAGTGAGAGAGTTTTGTTTTCTCCTGAGGCACTCCAAATACAGTCTAAAGGTTCACAGACTCTTACTGTTAATGATTTCTAAAGTCTCCAGTTCCCTGTCCTACTCACACACTCAATATCAGCCTGTAAGCTAGATTTCATGTCTAGACAGATTTTATATTCTCTTGACTTGGCAAGGATAAAAAGTTGGGAGGGGTTATCTGTTGTGTGGAGTACAAAGTGATCCCCCAGCTCAAGTGGGCATTCTACCTGGCAAAATGCTTGTGCCATAGGGACATATGACACTGGTATTTGTGTACATATTCTTACACACAAATACCCTCAGGACATAATCTCAGTCTTTCTCTGGTTTTGTCTCTGGCTTCTCTCCAGTGCCGCTTTCTGTGAATTCGTTATTATCTTTGCCTTTGATTCACTTACTACAAGTCTTATGTTGATTATTGGATCTCAGAATTATTTGTGACCTATGGAGGCTGGGGATAAGTGGAACAAATGTTTTGTAGACTCTTCTAACCCAGACATCAATAGTACAGTAGTCTGTAACAGTGATCAGATGATTCCTGCATTTCTAACATATTTGAGCAAATGTTCAATGCATCCTGCTGCTTCCTTCTCTTGTTTTTTCCTCTTAAAATGTCATTTGTAGAGTGACACATGTAAGACAGAAAAATATCTGAAAAATATCGGATTAACCATTGTTCATGAACATTTATTTGCAGAGGAAGAGACTGTAGCACTTTGGAGGAAACACTGTAGTGCCATGGAGGAAAGACTGAAAATCAAAACACACATTTTGATGAAAATATGTAGCTAGTTCCATATAAGATATCTGAAGGTGTAGATGGTATGTTAAACCTTAACTTTAACTTCAAGGGAGAGGTTATCTGTGTTTTGCCTGTAAATATAAAGGATGGAGCCCAAAGGCACTGATTCAGCTCAAAGATTGCAAATGCCCCTCTATAACATATCTCAAGCCTCATGAGTCTTCTGAATCCCACCACTGGAAATACCCCCTAAGTGTAGAACTCTATAGTTAATGTCAAAAGTTAACCTTTATGATTACTCCAAGGTTTCAGACTAAAGTAGAAGCTTCAAACAATTGCAGACAGATGAAATTAGGATGTCGTACTGGCAACCATGCCTTTGTTCAGAATTATATTCCTTCCTCTCTGTTAGTTTCAACTTATCTCTAAAGTATTCGCTTCTGTTCTAATAAGAGTTAACAGTATGCTCTTGTAGGGATGAAGGTTAACCACAAACTGAGTTGTACTGCTGAGACTGAAGGCACCAACTGAGTGATATTATTATTTTCCTCTTTTCAGTACTTTGGAAACCACATCTGCAGTAGTGTGCCCAGTTTTGGGCTCTTGAACATCATCATGACAGGGACATACTGAAGTGAGTCTAGCAAAGGGCCATGAAGATGGCTGAGTGTCTGTGAGGAGAGGCTGGAGAGCCACTCTGTGGAGAAGGAAAGAAGTCCTCAGCTGCCCAGTGCATGGTTTTACAGAACAGAAAACCAGATGCTCCCTGGAGAAAGAACAATGAAAGAGCAAGAGGCAAAAGACACTAGTTGAGCCAAATAACAGAATTTCACTATGAGGGTTGCAAACACTGTAGCAGACTGTCCAGAAAGTCTGAGTCATCTCCATCCTGAGAGACATTCATAAACTTCCTCTGGTCATGGCCTTGAACAGCATAGTGTAGTATAGAAGTTGCCCAACTTAGATAAGGAGTCTGAACCAAAAAATCTCCAGAGGTCTCTTACAATCCATTTTTTTCCCCTGTGATTATAGTCTGCAAATCCAGAAGTCCTACCAAAAATGGAACAACCTGTGAATCATTAGGCAGAGGTATAAAGAAAGGGAGGAAAATAGAGCAATTTTAATCCTGAGCTTAATTCCTCTAATATTTGAGATGGTAAATTATTTCATAAACATAACTAGGAAAATGTTCAGTTGCTGAGACCCATTTCCAAAATGCACTGACACTGAAAGAAGTCTTCCAGAAGAGCATCCTTTCCCCTCTTACAAAATGTGCTTGGATTTTTGATGACATTTCAAAGAGGGATAGCCAGCCCTGAGAGAGCTGATTCAATCTACTCCCTGTTCACTGGGGGTAGGTTAAAAGCTAGGATGCAGGCATCTAGCCTAGCAATACCAATTATAATAGTAAGATGTCTAATTAGATGAGTAATGGAGGATATCATGTCTTAAAATTTCACCTTTCCCAGAGATTAAAGGTTGAGGGAGATAGTTGCATTTATACTCTAATTCTTCCCTTATAGGGACCAGATGGCTTTTAGAATTGATTCCATTGATTTTTTTTTTTATTTTTTTTATTTGACATTCCAGCAAGAGAGCTCTTCTTTCATAGCTGTTGACTGACTTATCTTTGCAGAGTCCTATAACTTCTTTTTTCCCTTTCTTTTTCCTAATCTGTGGGGTTTTTTTATAAACAAAAAGCCAATTTTGCTAAGTTTAAAGGCAGCACTGGTCCAAGACAGAAACATTACTCTTTCACTTGTTATTAAACATGATTTGTCACTTATGCTAAACAAAAATTCTGCTTTCAGAAAAAAATAAAACATTAAGTGCAGGATAGATAAATGGCAGCTTCATGTACAGCATGTTAAAATGGTTTGCCTTTTTCTAGGCCCACACTCTGTCCAATACTGTGTGTCTAATCAGACCTGGAAAAGCACATACCTATTCAGCAGGTGCCAGAAGTAGTTTGCTAACTAGGAATGGACTACACAGCTGGGGTCTACATTTGTAAATTTCACATTTATCAGCAAACCAAGGTATTGTAAATGGAATTGCTTGAATAGCATGCATGTGATACAGAAATTGCCATACCACCAGAAAAGAAATATACAGAGTGCTAATGATAATCACTGTTATTAGTATTACAATCAATGGAAATGATTAATAAGTAGTAACGATGCACCCCAGTGTTTTGATTTGGAAGTTTTTCTCTGAGATTAGGAGTTTCATAAAAGATTGGACTATTGGCAATATTTTCAGAAGGTAGTCAGGCTTAAGACTGTGCTTTAAATATTTCAACAGTTCGAGTTTGCCCAAGCACGATTTTGCAGGGCCTCTCAGGGCCTCACAATGCCTCAGTGGCACTGATCCCACATCAGATCTGCTGCACCCTATGAAGCTGTGACCAGTCCTTGGAACAGCACAGGCTGAGGTCAGGTTTGCTGCTAAGGATCATTGCAAGTGCAATGAGGGTATTGGAAAAGCAAGCTATTTTATGCTCTGCTTTAGACTGAATAAGTAGCTTTCAAAGAATTTAGCATCTGTATCAGTGTCAGACTCTCCTGAAAAAGAAGGTTTCCTTATGCTGTTGTATAAGCTTTGCAGAAGACATGGTAGCAATAAACAAGTTTGTTTCACAAGGAAACTCTGGCCTTTATATTCCCAAGTTCCTTCTGATGAGAAGACAGCTTGCAAGACTGTAACATCTGCTGCCTCGTAGAAACAAGACGAGATAATCTCAGCCGTATTGCACAGACGGGATACTTGCATCCATGGAAATGTTGATACCTCTCCATAGGGAGTGAACCGACCTCCAAAGTCACTTAGAAACTTTTGAGTCTTGCATATAGAATCTCAGAATCAGAGAATCATAGAATTGTTTTAGTTGGGAAAGACTTTTAAGATCGTGAGGTCCTACCACTAAACCATGTCCCTCAGAATCAAATCTACACGACTTTTAAATATCTCCAGGGACTCTACCACCTCCCTGGACAGCCCATTCAAATGCTTAACAATTCTTACTAAACCATGTCCCTCAGAATCAAATCTACACGACTTTTAAATATCTCCAGGGACTCTACCACCTCCCTGGACAGCCCATTCAAATGCTTAACAATTCTTACAGTGAAAAAGTTCTTCCTAATCTCCAATCTAAACCTAATCTGGTCAGATCCACCATTCCCACCAGTCTTTTTTTGTCTCAGTGGAAACCGTAACAAACGTGTTCATAGTTTTAACTTCACCAAGTGAGTGCCAGTTGTCTCTGCTAGGTGACTCTGAGTCTTCAAATCTCTGATCAAGAGGTCTGTCTCTCAGTTTGGGAGAGTTTTTTTTATGTTTTCAATTTACTACTCTGAGTTACTTTCAATTGAATGAGAGATGGTCTAATGAGTTGGATTTATAGGCCTTCTGCTAATAACTTCATCTGAATATGGATTGCAAACAACAGTAAAGTCACAGAGCAGTCTTATGACAAAACAGCTTTTGAAAAATTGAAGTTGAATTTATGCTTATATAGCTATAAATAAATGAAACGAGTTTATGGCATCTCTACAGAGAAAAAGAACCCAGCAGGGATACTTCTTATGGTTCTTCTCATACCTCTTTCAGTGATTATTCAATGACTTCATGCACTTCAGAGAAGTACAGTGATATCTGGTTGCCATAGCAGTACTAAAAACAATTTCAAATTAACCATGCCTGTAATTACTTGACTGTACAATTTTTTTTTCTCTTGGCACTGGTGGCCGTGAGGCCCACTCCTCATCCACGCATTGCGTGTGGAAAATGAGCAGTATTTACAAGGGCAAAGTGTGAAATGTCATGTGGGCCAAGATCTTTTCTCTATTCCATACCTCCAGGAACCATTGGTGTAAGGCAGACTGACAACGAATGGCAGATACTTCGGAGAGCTTGCTGCGTTTACCTCCCTATTTCCCTTCACTTATGAGCATTGCATTACATACCTTGTAAAATCATAGAACTATGGAAAAGTCTGAGTTTGAAAGACTTTTAAATACCATTTAGTCTCACCTACCGCTGCAATGATCTGGAACACCTTCCACTAGATCAGTGTGCACAGAGCCCTGTCCCACTTGACCTTGAATGTTTCCAGAGATGGCACATCTAACATGTCTCTAGCCAATCTGTTCCAGTGTTTCACTACTCTCAATATTAAAAAATTCTTCCATATATCCAGTCTAAATCTACACTCTTCGTTTAAAGCCGTTACATCTTGTAACCTACATATTGCTACAGGCTTTACTAAAAAGTTTGTGCCCATCTTTCTTATAAGTCCGCGTTAAATACCGAAAAGTCACAATAAGGTGTCTCCAGAGCCTTCTCTTCTCCTCATCTCTCTCAGCCTGTCCTCATGGGAGAGGTGCTCCAGCCCTCGGATCATTTTTTGATAGAAAAGAAAGCATCCTTCTTCCTGACAGCAATGATTTTATTTGCAGTTGGCATTTATCCAGGGTTTAGACATTATACCTCTCTGTACTTTCTCCAGCCACTCTCCACTTTCCTTTGGAAACATGAAACCTTTCACCTGCATTGCTCTTTCTGACTTGCAGATAGAGTTTTGACTGCAGCTTTACTTAGAAATGTCTCTTTTACACATTAACTTCTTCTTCTCATGGCTATATCGCAGTTCAGCCACCAAACTCTCATTCAAATACAGTATCAGGAACCTGATACATAAATATGTATGTGTGCATATATCTGTGTGTGCATGTGAGTGACTGCATGACCAAACACACACTCCAATTGCTAAATTACACTTTCTTCATAACTTCAGTCTGAGACAAATGAAATTGCCCCCCCAAAAATAATGAAAGCCGAATTGATCTCCTAAGTGGATCAATAGAAGCTTAACTGAAATAGATAAGGGAGTTTATCAGACCTGATGCAGTAAAACACTAATAAGATCACTTCCAATTCACACATATGGGACTAAATTTTCAGCACAAATTGATCTCATTGCTAAGGATGAATGGGAACCTTTAGTAACGGATTAGGGCTGTAATGCATTCTTTTTCTATACAAACAGTATATTTTCCTCTTGCACATTTTTAATGCTGCCATTCTGCTACACAAAACAGCAGATCTCTCTCTGAAGTGCTTATTTGTTCCAGAAAACAAACTATCTGTTCATCATCTGCACTGTTTTGCACTGAATGGTACCTGATAGAAAGAGTATGGGAGTAAAAATACCTGTGGCCATGAATGTTAAATCTTTCCCCTTAGAGCCTTTGTTGCTACCCCTTCCTGAAGGGGCCATATAAGGGATTTGGAAGTGGACCAGTCTCAGGAGAAGGGATGGAGAGAGTCCTCAGGAGCACTGAAGAAGATCTTGAACTGGAGGGTCCCATAACTGGCACAGATCATAGGACATTTAGCACGTTCTCCAGAAAGGAAAGCTACATTTTCCCTATCTCCTTGACTATGAAATCTGAAAAAGACAAACCACTCCCTCTGCTTCAGTGACACTAAGCCAACTTTTGGAGTGGAACTGAAGTATCCCCTTCACTGCATTCCCCCTGGCTAGCGAGATGCTTTCCTGCCTCAGCACATTATCCTGGCTGCTTACCCAGGCATATGCACTGCTAGTTGGATGGATAATCTCACTACTACTTCAAAGAGTGGGATTTACTTCATCTGTTTTCAGCTGCCCTCATGTCTGATGTGTAGCTTGTGTTCATCTGTAGCCTAAGGCTATTCTCCATGGTCAGTGAGGAAAAGCAGACTCCTCCAGAGGGAGTGATGAGAAAAACCCTCCGTACTCAAATGGTTGTGAGCTGTGTCAGAGTATCAACGTGAAAGACAGCAAAGTCCCACAGTACTGGAAAAACACAAAAGTACAGCTCCACTAAAAGCAGAAAGTAGGCAGATAGAAATTCATCCTGTATATACCAGAATAGCTCACAATATGTCCTGTAAGGATCAGTTTCTCTCCAGTGACTACAGAGATCTTCAACACTTACGCTGACTTAACATTTAGTTTTCAGATGGTCAGAGGCAAGTGAAACAAATATGACTTTGAAAATCCAACATTTACAGCTGTGAAGTTAGCTCTTAATCTGATACTAGTATATAACTTGTTTGCTTCAGGTTGATTCATTTTAAAGGAGAAAAAAAAATTGAGGTGCAAGTATATGTACTCCCTTTCCCATTTTGAGTTGTACGCACCTAAATAAATGTACTCAAAAAGGAGACAGTTCTTACACAGCTTTACCTTTCTCTAGCTGACTCCTAAAAATGAAGGAAAAGGAAATGAATTGCCAAGAGAAATCTTCTTGTGCTACATACAGGATATGAAAGAAGACACAACAAAGCATGTAGATGAAAAAATCAAACCTGAGTTTTGACTATGTAAAATTTTGGTACTATTAAGAGGTACTCTGTGTACCAGCAATTTCCAACCCACTGTGTTTAGGATACAGATTTGGTTTTTAACTCAGACTGAAGCTAGCACACCATCTGTAAAGTGATACCAATCATTTCAATACAGAGACATTCAGTAAGGAGTTTGGTATGCTCTGAGATTAGAGCATCCAGAAGACTTTCAGCAGCACAAAGGGAAGATGGCTGAATATTTATATCCCAAGATAAATTGTTTATATGAGAGCAACTTAGAGGAAAAACAGGGGTGAAGTTATAACACAGCATAAGAGGCCTTTGCTATTTCTTTTAAATAAAGCAATATTTAACAGGATCATTTGTGCTTTTTAATTTTAGAACAAGTTATGTATCTTTAAGAAAATTGAATTAATAGCTAAATGCATTTACAAAAGTGTTGTACTGAGGTAATACTCTCCTTGTAAGGAAATCCTGGAACAATGTACAAGAACAAACACTGTCTACCAAGGAGAACAACAGTAAAGATTTCTAACAGTAAAACGACTGGAGACCAAATGCAGGACTCTCAGCATTATCAGTTGCTACAAATAAACTTAATGAAAACCGGGCAGAACTGAAGAAAGATAAGATTTCCTGGACCAGAACTTCTGACAGTTGTCAAAAAGAAGCATGCTGAATATGGCATATTATAATAGATGAGAAAACCAATGAAAGCAGAATTAGGATCAATTTTTGAAATAACAGAAACATAAATAAAAGAGCAGCAATATTATGATACGCATTGGACCTGTATTTTGTTAATGAAGAGTAAAGTATTTCTCAAAAATAGGCTGTTAATGTAAAATCCATGGCTGTGCCTAGACTTTAGATAACTGTCTCTGGAATGATAACTCCTGGTCTGCTCCTAGCATTGCCAAGAATACGAGAATATAAACTGTATCCAGAGTGCAGACAATAAAAAGAAAGTCTTTTTTTTTTATTAATGAACAAAATCTTTTAGTAACAGACTTCAAGTGTAGGCTTTGCAGGCAAAGGTTTCAAAACGCTTTTGGAATCCAATGACTGTTATACACACTGCTCAGAGGGGAAAATTACTGCTCCAAATAGTTCATAACTTCTAATTTAAGGCTCTAAAAATTCTTCTTTGTTCTGAAAATTAATCTCAAAATATGTCAAATCAGATGCTCCAAAACACTAAAATCTGTTGCTTTTAATCTATATTTTTGTTATTTCAAAAGTACAATTGTAACTGAAGGACTTTGTGCATGTTCTTTCCATTATCACTGAAATACTTGGAATAGGTGCCCCAGCAGAACAGAAACAATACTATGTGCCTGTCTTAACCAATCACAGATGTTTTACGGACATAATTCCTCAAAACAATTTTTCTCAAATATCTTTGAATATCAGACGACCTTCATGGAACCAAAATTTGTTAATTGATGGAATATTACATAATCACTGAATGATAGAGGTAGGAAAGTACCTCTAGAGATCATCTAGTCCAACTCCGCTGCTAAAGCAGATTCACCTTGAGCAAGCCACACAGGAACGCATCCAGGCAAGTTTTGAAAAACCTCCATAAAAGAAGATGCTACAGTCTCCCTTGACAGTCCGTTACAGTGCTCTCTGGCCCTCAGAGGAAGGAAGTTTCTCTTTGTATTCAAGTGAAACTTCCTGTGTCCCAGTTTGTGCCTGTTACCCCTTCTCCTGGTACTGGGTGCTACACACAAAAAAAAGACTTGCTCCATCCTCTTGACACCTATCCTTGAAGTATTTAGAAGTGTTGATAAGGTCCCCTCTCAATCGTCTCCTTTCTAGGCTAAAGAGCCCCAGGTCTCTCATAGCCTTTCCTCATAAGAAAGATCCTCCAGTCCCCTGATCATCTTGGTGGCCCTGCACTGGACTCTCTCCAGAAATTCGCTGTCCCTTTTGAGCTGGGGAGCCCAGAACTGGACACAGGACTCCAGATGAGGCCTCACCAGGGCAGAATAGAGGAGGAGGAGAACCTCCCTCAATCTGTTGGACACACTCTTCTCAAAGCACTCCAGTATGCCATTGGCCTTCTTGGCCATGAGAGCACACTGCTGGCTCATGTTTAGTTTGCTGTCAACCAGAACTCTCGGGTCTCTATTTGAAGAACTGCTCTCCAGCAGATTAATGCCCAGCTTTTTTATAGTGTGTGGGGTTGTTCCTCTGTACGTTAGCAGAAAAAAAAAAAAAAAAAAGAGATGCAACTGTCAATCATTAAAAGAATGCATCAGCCATGTATTAGGAAGAAACCATAAGAAGAAATTAATTTGCCTTAGATGTATGCATGTTGGTGGTAGGTTGAGGAGCCACATATCTTACCAGACTTCTTTCCTAGTGAAGAAAGCCAGGACAGAAGTGTCACCAAAAGAGCAGTGGCCACTGAGAGATTTACATCCTCAGGTAAGGCAATGTGCTATGACAAGCGAAGAGAGAAATGATTTGTGCACCAATTCACAAGCACCTACAGGGGAATACAGTGGGGGCCTGACTGGCGAACAGCCTGTCTTGGGCAGTATATTGCCTTTGTCATCTGAAATCAGTGAGGTATGTGTGAGTATCTGCTAAAGGTTCATGTCCACCCAGCTCACCTGTGAGGGAGTTGCATCTTTCTTCACCTCTTACTGGAAAATTTCACCAGGTGTAGCAACTGACTCTAGTCACAGTTGTGAGCTGAGGGACCTGCCGCAGACAGGCATTTTGTGAAGTTTAGCTCAACTGTTTCAAAGTCTGAAGAGGAAAATTTTGGTAGGAATGTCTTGGTGGGAACTCATGAACGTTCAATTATTTCTTTAAAGTGCTTTGTGTGCAGCACAGCTATCTGTTAGGTGCCTCTCCCTTAGCCAGGACCAAAAAAGCACCTGTTACATAACTGGTGAAAAAGCATTATTGACTCTTGTGAAATTTGGAAACACATGATTTGTCCTAATGATTAGTTCTGACCTGGAAGAAAATTAAAGAAACCAAGAAGGAAAAAAATAAAACCAACTCAAACTACTTGTCTTTAAGCTACACAGAAACAGTGCAAACAAAAAAAAGTCTATGTAATTGTCTTCCTAGATGATAGGCTCAAAAAGTGAAAGAGCCGATTTTTTTACGGCCATGTCCTTCACATCTACTAAATGCCCTGTTCTAGATGCAGCTGCTGGCTCAAGGAGTCCAGTAATTGGGAGGTAAGTCAAGGAAGCTATGTCTACACCTATTTCTGACACCTTTTTTTCTCAGAAGAAAAGCCATGGGCACTAGGTTATAGGGATCTTTGCTCTCAGACAATGCAGCAACTTCTATATTCATAGACCTGTATCAGCCATTAACATCAAGTTTTAGATTGCAGAGAATACAAAGAAACTCTTGGGTTTGAATTCTTGCTTGTTTCCATTCCAGCCAGTGGCTGGAGGCTCTTGAAACACAAACATAGAGCTGAATCAGGCCTCACAGCAAAAGTTACTCAAACTATAACATACTTGTTGCCTGAACACAAATAGGGAAAAAATATAAGAGGCAAATCAGACAAAGGTTTATACGAATATTCTTTCTCTATTTGTGTGAATGAGTGCTAGAACTGCTTAGATCTCTTTTGAGCTCAGTCCCAGTCAGTATAATTTTTCCCAGGCATCGCTTACCTACTCTAAGGTTTAATTCATCAGCAATTAATTTTCTCTAGCAAGGAGAAATAAGTCTATCTCTCTAGCTTCCTCCTTCAGGAGAACTTTAAGCCTGTAGATGCTCAGGTCACTGTGACTTGAAATTCATAAGGACAAAACTCTGCCCATTCTTTCTTACAGGCAACGACCCTGTCAGTATGTTGCCCTGATCCTCAATTTAGTTTGTCTCCCTACTGTTAACTTTCTTGTTTTCTCCACCTTCCTAAAATAAGCCAACTTTTGCAACTGCCCTCAGGAAATGAGGCTTTTTTTTTTTTTATATATGCTTACCTCTCCAGGGAGTTGAATTAATTATCCCCCCTGGAGATAGGAGCACACAACACTGACAGCACTGATAGGTTTGGTTTTGGGTCCTATTTCTTTTATATGGCCTATTGTAGCTCAGCACAAAAGATTTTCTGGTTTGCAAGCTTCCAGTAGCTTACATTGTCACAAACACCGGTTCCTGGATGGATTCTCAAAAGCCACCTGTTTTTCCCCAGACTTTGGTCTCATTAAATTCAGTGCCTCCAAGTACAGTGAGCACAGGAACCAAGTGGCGTAGGTCATGGGCTGCATCTCCACAGGGGCCATCGGCTTTCGCAGGCACATGGCTTCTGCTCGTGCATCTCACTCTCTCCACCTGGCTAGGGAAAAACTACTCCAGTGAAATTTCTCCACGGTGTCAGCACCTGAAAGCACCTGAAATGCTCGGGAGGAGAAAGGGGAATTTTGGAGCAGCATCCCAATATTGTGGCAGCAAAGCTCTTCCACTTCAGCACCCACTCCTTTCCCCCACTGGCCAACAACTCAGGGTTGTTACACAGAGGTTTGCTCTTATGCGCTGCTTCCACCTGCAATGCTTTATTCCATCTCACACACACATAGCCATCCACTTTTATTATAGAAAAAAAAGGTTTTATATAAGTCTGGAGGATTGGATTTTATTTTTGAAATGTTTGCAGCGGTACTTCTGAAGCACCCCTATCGTCTGACAAAAAAAGGGAATTAAATGCAAAACCATATTTCAGTCGCTCTCTCAACACCACTGCTTCCCTTACAGAAATTGTTTTATTGAATCTGATTTTTTTTTAAATGAATTTGGTATTCATGAAAGAGCTCAGATTCATAGCTCGGAAAGTGATGGCAAAATTTTCATACAGAATCCAGGTAGCAAAACTGTTTTCATACCTGCTGCAATGACTGTTTGAAGCAGCTCAATTTTTAAAGGCAATCAGCTGGAGTTTTGGTTCTAATCTGCAAACATTTCACCTATATGCACAACATCATGTAAGGCATGACACCCCGACTTCTTCCCAGGGCTGTTTTAAAGGCTTGTTGCCTGGATTGAGCTCTGTCAGGCAGCAGACTCTGGTTTTGGTGCCTTTGGAAGGCAACATAATGAGAGACAGTGACCAATAATGTGATCAAACTATGATTTAAACAGCTGATTCAACATCAAAAAGCTGATTTATTACCTGACAGAGTCAATCTTCTCTTTCATCAGTTTGGTTAGAAAGAAAAGAAATAGTTGCATTTTAAGAGCAACATTGAAAAATATGGTATAGTTGAAAAAAAGAAACTAAAAACTCTTTTTTTTTACAGTATCAGAAAAGCCTATCCGAAAACTTACACTATTGGTTACATCCTCCAAAGGACTTCAAAGTTTGCAGCAGCATTTTTATCTAACAGCTATCTTCACATGACCCAATATGCACGCTGATATGTGCACTTTGGTATGAGTAAACACAGGTGCAGATTTGCATCAATCAATCAATCAAAAAAAAATATAAATCTGTGTTATGTTTTTCCAGTAATTCTCTTTTATTATCTTTTTCATTTCCATCTAGCTTTGATCAAAGTTCAAAATAACAAGCCTTTGCTTCATGCCCAGTTGCAGTGTTTGTCAAATCAGAGGCTGGTACAATACCTATCCAAGGAAGATATTCCCTGCACAAGGAAAAGAGTGTCCACCTTACTTGGTCTTATTTGTATTGGGTAAAAATAGATTCTGAAATACCATAGATTTATTACAGAGAGCCTGAAAGAACCTCCTAATTATTATTTACTGTTTTACAGATCGTTGTTAAAAGTGATAATTTCAATTATCTAAATGTTTTTCTGGCTTGTTTGTCATTTGCAATAAAATTACTAGGGCCAGATTTACTGGTGTACACCACTTGCTGTGTGCAATTCCAACCTCAGGTTTAACGACTGCTTTGTGTTGCTGGAGTGATGCACTGAGCTTTCTAATGATTCTGGCTTATGGCCTTTTCCCCACACATTTTACAACAATTTATTATTCCATGGTGGATGGTTATATGCTTTCTGCAATTTACTTTAGGAATAGTATTAAAAATGAAGTTGATATGCATTGAATAAAGCTTTATTGATTTTCTTAAACTTGCAACACAGGAATGCACCTCTGCATCTCTAGCCTTAAACCATACATACATATATAGTATGTATATACAGAAACTCACAAGTATAATGTATGAGAAAGCCAGATGAAAGCCATTCAAGTTGAACATAAATACATCTCAAATGACATCTTGAAAAATTGTGAGGAAAAAAACTCACACTGTTATACTGCACCAGCCTGTGTTTTGTATGCAGGCACATTCAGAGCATGAACAAAACACAATTTCTCCATGTGCCTAGCTTCCAAATGAGCCCTGCTGTTACAATGGCTACTCAAACCACTCTCCAACAAGCCCAGGAAGGAGAGACGTCCACATTCTTCTCCTTCTTGCCCCTCTGCCTTGAGAAATCGTTGAGTTTCAGAGAATTTGAGTGACCACCTAACCATTTGACTAACATATAACAATTTCATTTCTAAAAGTAGCAACTATACATGAGCATGGAGACTAGGTATTTTATTACCCCCATGTGTTCGCTTTAGATAAAGACTTTATGTATTCATTTTGGAAAGGATTTTCAAAATATTTTTTGTTTAAACTTTAGAGCTAAGGTGTATAAATGGGTCAAGAAATAATTATTAGCATTAGTTACAGCCTGAGGCATATTAGACTATATATGCTGCTAGATAAATATGACACTGGTGCAGCGCTGTATGCTGTCTTCTAAGCTAGCATGCTTTTCATCATCCAGATGCCTTTGTATGATCTAAAGTAGGGCTGCATCAGACTTGCAGTCAAATGCAGAGCTGCCAGAAATGTATGATCAATCATCTCTGCCAAGCTGACAGTATAAGATCTGATTTATCCTGCCTCTGACTCATATATTTATTATAAAATCAAAGGTAGCTAGAGTTTACCAACATTACAAAGTGCTGGAGTTTTGTTCAATAGTGAACTATTGCATGTAGAACAAGCATCAAATCTCCTGGCATTTAATGATTCATTTTAAATTTATCTGGCACATGAATTAGCAAACAGAGCTGTGAAATACCAACAGCAGCCAAAAGTAATTTATGAATATTGAATTGCACTGTGCAGTTGTCAAGTGAAAATACAGCAAGAACTCTCTTAAAAGCTTCTTTACCTGCCCCAGCTTTCTGGTGATCAGAACACCTGAGAAAGCTGCACTGAGTGTAATCTACAATCCAAATCTACAAATAAAGCTTAAAAAAAAAATTAAAAAACACAAATCCAGGAATACTGAAAAGAATGGATATTTTTTTTTTAATAAAGCTGTTAGTAATTGAAAACGAGTGAGTAATTAAACCTACATAGATGGTCGATCATAAAATTCACTGCTGTGCACATAGTCTTTCAGTTTGTTCAAATCTATCAACATCCTCACACAGCTTTCACAACCTCTAGCAGGGTTTGCCTTGTGTCCAAATTTTCTGTCCCAAGCTGGCCATACCAGGATCTCTAATGGGGTGTTGGAGAGCAAGCACAAGGATTCTATTAAAACACTACAGCACATCTGAGATAGCCTAGAGGAACTGAGTATTTAGTGGGATAAGGTTTAAGAACCTGTGGTTGCAATCTACAAACAAAACCTTATGAGCCTGTGAGAGAGGAGCTGCTTAGAAAGGCTTTAGATCTTATATGTGATCATATAACTAGTTGTGATGTTGCTTTTTAAAGGTAGTGTTACAGCCTAGAAAACTGTTTTCCTATGACATGACAGTTTTCAGTTGAGGAAAAATATAAGGCTTTAAAAAATAGAAACTGGATGGGCAAGAATGGCATCCAGCATAAAATTAAATACAGACGTCTCAAAAAAGCTGGCTTGCAGAGACAACACTGAAAGGAAGTGCTTTCAGTGAGAAGTTATTTGTAACCTTCAGTCAGGGTGAATGTAGGAGAAAGTGCAAGGGAGATAGTAAGAATCATCATCTGCCTAGGAGTTCATATTTACACCTCTAAGATTTTCCTCATCTTATCCCAGAAACTTCATCAAGTGTGGCAGAATGTGCACATATATGAAGTCTAAAACACCTCAGTCTTCACACTCATTGGTCTCTGGGCTGTGCCACAAACCCATTTGAAAGCCCCTGTCCACTTTAAACTAGAGATCCTGTCCTGATACTTTTAAACAGCTTGATATGTAAATACCATGAAAGCTCAAGTTCTTCTGAAGACTTATATTTCTGTACAAGTCTGTCTGCTATGCTATGCATGTTCCTTGATTAGTATCCTTAGAAATCAGTTGGATGTCATAATTAAGACAAGTCAGCATTGGTAGCAGCAAATTATACATGTACTTTAGATCCAATTACACTGTAATGACTGAGTGGCAAAGACATATTGGCAGCTCAGACTGCATTAAATGGCTTTTTTGAGGCAGAGCCAACAGCACTCTGTAAAAGCAGAAAACTGTACCATAACATTTAACTTTAAAAAGAAGGGGGGGAAAAAAATCAAAATTCTTAGGCAATAGTTTTATGAAATATCGGAAGCACAAGTATGAGTGGTGATTGCAAAAGCTGCTTTATGAAACCCAGGACTCCAACTCCCCTTGAAGGGAATAAGTTCTGGATTCAACACAGTGTCTGCCTGCAGCTACAGTCATTTGTTAACATTGAAACCACCAACTCTAGATGGTGAGGTGTACCCAAAAGGAAAGGATGATACTTCCCTTTCAAAGGAGATCTAGCTGAATTCCTGGGAGCAGAAAAAGGCCAGCAGAAAAGTTTAGTTTTGTAACTTGTGTTGAGAGAAAAGAACGAGTTACAAAAGCCCAAAACTGACTGTAGCCACAGTGCTTTTATAACCGTATTGGATCATCATCAATATGGTATTTAGAAAAATACCAAAGTTTTGATTCAGATCACAACACTATGGACATTCCTATTTCAGGAAATATAAAGAAGATCAAAACTCTGTCTTGATAAAGTCAAGCCTTTTATCCATTTGGGTCCTTGCATTTCAAGGAAAAAATATTTCAAAAGTTTATTTGAATAAAAAGGAAACAAAAAAGCGTATACAAACAGAATTGGTGTATCGATGGCAGACATGCTCCCCAGAAGTTCCTTGGCAAAAACACAATAATAAAAAGTAAATTAAACATGGACTAGCACACAAGAAAAGTATATAGGCTTCTGAAGGCAAGCAGGAAATTTTACTTCAGTTTGCCAAGTCTCAACAAGTCACCAGTAACCATTCAAGGCAAGGAAGTTTTCCTGAGTTGCTCCAGACTCATCACCACAGAGAGTTGGACAAAAAAGTTCAGGAGGCGGTCCAATAGGACAGGGGCGGGGGGGGGGGGTGGGGAAGCAACCACATCTGCTTTTGTCTGCATCCAGGAACTCCCATCTGTGCACAGAGTTATCTCAACCATCACCCCATCACCCTTCAGTGGCAGCAGCAGTTGCCTTCCCTGGGGGCTGACCCTGCCAGCATAGAAAGCCAGGTAGAGGAGGAGGCCACAGCACCTCAGGTGGAGTGGGCACAAACACACTTTTTTAGGATGATTGTCTACACTCTTGTCATAAGCCTTGCACGAAAGACATCTTTACAGACTATATCTAGAGTAAGTTTAAGAGTGCAAGCCACCTTAAATGTCCGAAGGTCCAGTGACATTCCTAAACTGGAATTTGTTACTGGTCTTACCTGTGCCAGCAGCAATATGGACACTGCAGTCATTGCAGAAAAGACTCCATTCTTTGCAAGCAGCCCTATATCCAAATAGGGGTCATCATACATTGTCCTGCACCTCCTTCTGATGACTTCTTCCTGGGTTCAAAATGCTAAACTTTGTCATCTGCATTCTTCCCAGACACAACTACAGTCTCTGCACTGGATTTCAATGAGTTCCCTGCTACAGGCTCTGGTCTATGAGCTATCTGTGCTCTTCTGGTCAATAGACACAATGTTTGATAGGTATGTTGGAAAAATGCAATATCTACTTTCTCCTGAAGAAAGATTCAACACCCATTTTTCTAAGACCTGTACTGATTAAAATCTCTCTGGATCCTGATATATGTCTAATGCTTAGAGCCAAAATTCTGAAAGTACTGAACTTCACAGAAAAACCTTTTCATCTTGTTGCATCAACCTTGTGGATACAAGTAACTTTTATCTTTTTATGTAGAATAATGTTTGAAAAAAATATTTTTGAATTCCAGGCTGATTTTCATCTGAAATTCAAAAGCAGGAGCTGAAAGCCAAACTCTTATATTTACAGAGTCAAAGGCAGATGAACTTCTTGTGAGCAGAGTCTTGTGGTGTGGTTTTAATTCAAATTGGAAACCCTAAAAAATGTAGTGTGTTCTAATTAAAAAGAAATTTCAGATTGAATTGAAAATAAGTAATTCTTAGGGGGTTATTGTGATCCTCAGCATCAATCAGTTCAGAACACAAGGGCTTTTAATAATTTTATTATACAGACTTCAGTAACTTTGGCTTCATTTCACTCCTGCTCAGCTATCTAACATGTTAAGCATGCCTAAACTAGTAATCCCATCTACTCCTTCAAGAAAAACAGAGCTATGTGCAAATCCAAAGATCACTTCATCTCACTTAACTTAAATACTTGTCTTAGAACAGGATGCATTACATTCTGGGGCAGCTCAGTTTTCTCAGGCTTGTATTTCTCTGAGCCAACTTGGTCCTTAGTTTATTATGTCAATCAGATGCATATTTATACCAAATCAGATTAAATACCTTTGTTACTGTAAGGTAGAATTAAAAGACATGTTTTGAAATGCACAAATAAGAGTAAGAATAAGAAACAGTTTCTGTATAAAGTGAAAGATCGTAGTATTAACATTTTTAAAATGTGTCATAAAAGTTATGACAGCTGTTTCATTTTGAATGGCTTTCCCAAAAGTACTTGGAAGTTTTCTAATAAAAATTTAACTTAAGCACATGTTATGACAATATATACACACACACATATATACACAACCTCCTATGAGATATTAGATTTATTTTTTTTTTGCCACTGAATCCACAGCCCTGAGCCACCTGTTTCACTGTGGAGAAGCTTGAGAGTCAGCTCTTAAAACACTGTGATTGATGGTCTAGTATTTTAAGGCAGTCCAAAATCAATGCAGGTTAACTTAAAACACTACATGGCAAACTGCTGAAGCCTAGGTTCTGACTGACTAGACAAGGAGTTGGGGACAGGCATTGTGGTAAAGCATCTTTTTCTTTAGCCACAGTCAGAGGCCATGGTGTCCCTGGGAAGGTGCTGCCCAGCAGCAGCGTATCAGCACTATTTTGCAAATGCCATGTCATAATGACAAAATGCATCCCTGAAAATTTGCAGCTGCCAGTCACACCAAAAATGTTCACATACAACAATACGAAAATGGCACAATACCTGTGAAATGCTCTACAGGCTGAGTCTGGATTATTTCAGACAATATGCACAATTCAGATTTTATCAGACCACAGGCACCTTGTTTAAAAACAAAAATAAAACTGTCTCACTTACTTCGATTCTTGTATATACAGAATACCTGAAGAAGAAGAAATGATCCTTAAAAACTCTAGGTCCAGACAAGGAATGTATTGCTGATGTGAGGAAAGAAGTGTGAAGGGACCATCTAGCTGCCACCCAGTAGCCCCATGAAAGTCATGGCAGATTCCTGGGCTAGGATGGGATGGCAGAAACAGACTTACAGTGCTTGGTACCAGGGAAAAAATCAGCCATGTAGATCTGGGAGCAGTCTTCAGAAATCAAAATGTGCCCCTCTGACAAAATTATGCCATAGGCCACATAAAAGTGTAGATCAAGGGTGCAAAGATAGATTGTCTGCAGAGGCTTCAGACACTGAACTGTTTCTCTAAGAAGTGTTGTAGTAAACCTTGTCAATATTTGCTACCCAAAATGTTCTTTCTGTTGCCTTTAGTGACACCTCTGCCTACACCGCAGAAGCGCAACAAATTCAAAGAAAAAGAGCAGCACCCTCTTAAACAAAAACAAAGAAACATTTTGACAAAGTCCAGTTGATAAAAAGGTGCAAAAGGGCAAGAAAAATAATTAAAAAAAAAAATCAAGGATCACTAAAGTTCTCCACAGAAGCAGTCTCATCAGCTTCACCACCTCAGGCCCTAATATGAGAAGTTATATATAAAGTCTACTACTCTAGAAGAATTTCTTTCATGGCTCTGAAGGCAATACTTTTTTAAAAGCCTTAAAAAATAACTTGACGCTCCTCCAAAAATTTTGTAAGTTGCTTTTCCTCTATTTGTGAGGATATGCTTCACTTTTGGGTGTAGTAAAAGTCCTTAATACTGAGTTTTCTAAGAAAGTAGAAACCTAATGACAATATTTTGTATTGTGGTTGTATATGCTGAAGAAATCAAACCTGAAGTTATAATCCCCACGCATATTCAAAAAAAATTAAAAGGTAACTTTTTTCTTCCCCAAATATGCAACTTCAGAATCAATGAGTCACAGGATATCCCTTGGGACAAATGAACCCCTTACATGAAACAAATCAGGCTTCAGAAACATTTCTAAACTTTAAAATCCTCAGCAGGAAAAAAAAAAAAAAAAAAAAAAAAAAACCAACATCATTCAGTTGTATTTACAAAGCCCATTTATTTCTGCAAGTTAACACTGGCAACATTTAAATTTTCCATGTGGAACAATAGAAGCGAACGTGTGGAACAAAACAGTTGGTGCAGAAAACCTGACAACCACACTACCAATGTCCAAGAGGTTTTGCTTTGGACTAGCTGTGGTGGGATCCCACACACTCAGCATCCATGAGAGGAGAAGTGTGTGCAGTGCTCTCCTGGAAGGCATTAGGTAGATCAGAGAGAAATGCACTTTGTGTACTCTGAAGATGATCCACAAAGACATCAACCAAACTCTGGTGAATTGGATGGCAGGACATAGCCTCAAAAGTAGAATTCTGACCCAAATATAAATACTAATTTAACACATGCATTGTCAACATAAAAATCTCTTTCAAAATGTTTGCCTAAAAAAAGTTTCAAATAACACTTTAAGTTACTGCAAATAGAAAACATTTCAAGAAGCCATTGTTTGCAAAATGTTTTATGTGTTTTAAATTACTGTTCTTCTACATAATCAGTTAGTCTCATTTTCCTACTTCTATGAAATTCCAACATAGAAATACAGGAAATGAAAAATATGTATAAATTCAAGACTTTTCTGTACACCCTTAAAATGACAGATATTCTGGTTATATACAACACATATACAATACACAGTCTCACTTTACTGTAGTGGTCTGGCTATTAGTTGTGCTTTTCTTCCAATTTAGGAAGTTTAATGTTTCTTAGTTCCATAAAAGCTTTCATGAAACATCACTTGCTGAGAGCAAACAGCTCAAAAAGTAGTGCATTGAATATTTAAGCATTATATTCTCAACAAAGCGGTAACAAACATTAATCTTAAGGTTGGGTAGTCATCAATTAACAATATAAAACTGAATTTCTAAGCATTAAAAAAATCCTTTGTCTACAGTTATCTTAAAAAAGAAAAAAAACTTCAGCTCACATTTGAGCCAAATCTTGGCTCAAACATCATTCTGAAGATTAATTTCATTTGATTTTATCAGTTTTGATGGTCTTTCTCTGTTTCTGCTGAGACGAAACTGGGAAGACAACACTGGCAAAGCACCCATTCCTTGGTGTTCCAAAGTCCAGTTAATTTGAGTGTGCTTGAATGAAAAGCCCTCAGATTAGGCACATACCCTACACCAATCACCAAATCTGTTGTAGCTTACACCTTACTCGTGAAAAGGCATTGCATTTTATTGCCATATCTATACAGTATTCCAGTGACTATTACTCATTTCTGCCCACTAACAAAGATACAAAATTTTATTTTTTTTAAAAAAAGTTTGCCTGAGTGATCACTGCAGGTTCATAGGCTTCCAGATAGAAAATATCCATACAGCAACGGAGGTCATATTCAAATGTTTTGACTCATTTGAAGGTGATAACTCGGTTGCTGTATTTCCCACATGTATGTACACAAAGAAACACTGGTAAAAACAGTAATCATTTCCAGACTGGCATGAAATTTTATGAAATCCCAGGTTAACACCTTCCTGCTCCATTGGCAGAAATATTAATACTCAGATGTTCCCATCAGCTATAGTATAACAACCCTGGAGTGAAGAAACCTTGAACTTGTCACCACAAAGGTGTGGAACCTCTGTGCTTTTGCATCAGTGTGCTGGTGCTCCCAAAGAGCCAAAAGAAGTCAAATCAGGCTGGCAAACAGAGTGACAGAAAAATCAGTAAGTGAAACTCAGCAGCTTTATGTCACCCTTTCTCTTGATGAGAGTTGGGTTCTTCAGGGACAGCAAGTAGGATACATTCCTCTCAGTACACCAGACTATTACTTACACATTGCTTAAACCTATTTTCAGTGAAAATGCAACCAAAATCCTAGTGTGATGAACCTGCTGTTTGTTAAAATATGACACTGTAACAGAAGAAATAGTGAAGAGGTGAGTTTCCTCATAGCACAAGTTCTTGCTTTCTACTTCTAAACCAATCACATTAGAAAAAAAACTTGCATCATAAAATACAGTTCTGGTATCCATACTCGCTCAGTGTCCACGTCAGCTGTGACTTGTTCCTCCAGTCTGCAGAACATTAGGTAGTGGGAGAAATCTCCCTACCCTGTTCCTCAGGTCAAAATGAAACACCAAGCCAAAAGCTGTACATAAAGATCACGATTTCTGGTCTTCTTCTGATGGGACGACTTCCAAGAGGATTTGCAATGTTACAGTTACCTTGTCTGCAAAGACAAAAGCATACACATGTGACATTTTGGTGGGGATGGAGAAGGGAAAAGCAGGAAAATTATCTTAGCTTCTATACAGCCTACTTGCACATAAGGTTCACAGCAGTCATGTATATTCCAGATGCATATATCATTTAAATGTCTGATTCAATCTTTTCTTTTTAACTGTGTTTTCTTTGCCTCTGACCCAAGCCTATGAATATACAACAATAAAAGAAGGGTATGGAGGTAAAAATCTGTTCAATAAAGATGTCCAGACTTTTAAGGGCTATCTTAAAGCACAAATGATCTGTACAATTGCTTAGTTTTACCAAGTTGCAATGCAGAATTAAAAGTCTGAAAGACTTCAAACAAGTTAATTCAGCTGTGTCAAGACCTGCCTAAGCAAAAAAAAAAAAAAGCAAAAAAAAAAAAAAAAACCAATCCCACAATGATTTCGAAACTTTATAGATCTAAGAACATCATATGTCCAAAGCAAGTTCACATTGTCTTTTTGTTACACTGGACATCTCTTTCCTTCTTAGGGTTTGCTTTTTAGGGTAATGATTCATAAATGGCAAAGTTAATTTAAATATAGAATGGTAAAAGAGCATCCTCTTACAATTCCTTTCACTTGCCATTGTTTTTAGAAACTCATTTTAAATAAGCAGGAGTTGTAAGAGAAAGTTCAGATATTCTTTGTCTAGCATATGTCAGCTTTTACATCAGTGTAAAGAGAGGAGGGTAAAAGAGTGTCACTCACAGAAAATATTATCTAAAACTACTTTTCTTCTCTCCTGTCTAAGTCAGACTCTACCATCTTTTACTCTTCTCTCTGGAAGTCACCAGTTCAGTGCAAAGCCAGGTTGTCCTTAGACTATAAACAGATAGGGTCAGAGAGGCCAAGTGTCTACAGAGGCTATATTTTCTTCCCATTTCCCTTCCCTACTTGCAGCGGAGACCTCAGAACTGGGCTGAGCATGGCTGAGGTGAAGGGCAGGAGGGAAGCCAGCAGCAGGAAGCCAGAACAGCTTTATCCCTGCCATCTCATCACTTCCAGGTTTGAGGCTGAGCAAAGGAAGAAGAAAAACAGACTTTCTATCAAGCTGAGCTATGGTGTAATAACCCTTGGAAAAGAACACATCCACAGGGGGAAAGCCTGAGCATCTTGAGAGCTGGCTGTGATTTTAATGTTGTGTTTGATAAACTGGACAGAGCCACCTGCACAAGACCTTGCCCACCCCGTGGCAGCTGCCATTCTTCCCTTTCCCCAAGGTAGATTTGCTTTGTGCTGGGATGAAGCCATGGAGGAGCAACTAGACAAGTTGCAGGGATCGGAGTGTTTGCTTGGTTTTCTTGGTTGCAATATACTCAGCATAAGACAGTGTAAAGACTATTTTCAAAAAAACACAATGTTGCAATCTGTCTCCAGTCAGTATGTCTGTATTGTCTGCTTTGAGCAGACAAAGAGTTCTTTGAGCAGTACCTGGTATGGAACATGGACAGCACAGGACAGTACAGACAGTACGAGACTAGCTTCACATTTGTAACAAGAGGACTTAACTTACCATGGCAGTAAAGACTACTTCCTCCCCGCCCTTTAACCCTAATTTTCACTTTCAAGAGAAGAACTCACTGCAAATAAGTCCCAAGGGTTACAAAAGCCCCAGATCTGGTGTCTACATAAGCACTATATAAAGCTTGGGTGAGGAAAACAAGCAGTAATTTACTATATGTGTATAAGACTGTATGTGAAATCTGTGATAGCAAAATTATGAGATTATTTCCTGCAGATGCCAACATCAAACTTAACAAAGAGAGGCAAAGTGAGCATATAACACTGTGTCCTGAGTAAGTGTTATCCCCTGGTGTCTGTAAATAATCCTGAAAGAGATGTTTTGTTATAGCAACAGATCTGTATTCCAGCATGGGATCAGGCTATGAAGAAATCAGGATTCAACTTTTAAGCTCCTCACAATTCAACTCACTGTAAAGAAACATATTTTAAATGTGAGTCTAAGGCTGTGTTTTCAACTGAGGAAGTGTAAATAGACACATTCTTGTGATGGTGCCGCATCCTTTTACACACTGATCTGGTTTGTAGGATTTGGTAGACTTGACTTTTTTCATTTTCACATTAGTTCTACAAAACCAAGAAAGCAGAGGTCAAATGAAGCCTGTACTAGCTGAAAATTATTTGTCCCAGCATATTTGGTGGAACAGCAAGATTTGTTTTGAAAAGGAGAGAACAAAATGTTTTTCTCACTGCTGTATACCACCCAGACCTTATTAACCCCACAAACTATGAAGTTGCTTTTTGTTCAATACAGTAATTTGGTAAGGAGAATGGATAACGTAAAAGACATTAAAGATGGTCAAAATGTACAGAACAAAGATGTTTGGCCTTGGAGACAATTTCTTAGGTAATTAATTCAATGGCTCTGCTACTGTAAGTAGTCTAAACCCCTTTCATAAATATATTCATCTTAAAAGACTCATTGCTCGTTCTGGCTAGTCAACATCCCTCTCCTCTAATCCTCACAAAATCTATCCTGAATATCGAGTCTCATCTTACATGAAGGTGGTCTGTCCCCAAGAGGTTTTACATCACTGCCATCCACATTCCATGTAACGTTTATGAGCAGCAGTCACCTCTAATCTCTGAAGCATGTCTAGGTAGATAAACAAGTCAAATTCCCCAACACGACAGCTGCAAATGGGTAAAGAGAGCCCCACATCTTCCTGTTCATGCACTGAGCTGCACATATGGAGCAGCCTGGGAACAGTCTTGTTAGCCTGGTGCTATGTTCAAAGTAGCAGGCCTGTGGTCCTACACAAAATGCTTTGCTGAAGTCCAAGTACATTGGATCTATCACATTCTCCTTTGTTTAGAAAAATCTGTTATCTTCTCAAAAAAAGTTACCCAATTAATCTGACAAAAAATCTGCTTCTTAAATGACAATCCTATCTTTTCATGTTCTCCTTTGCTTTGTGTCTGGAAATATGCTTTCATGCTTATGTAGAACTAATTCATATTGTTTCAGGGTTAAAATATATCAAAATCTTGCTGCTGCCCAATGATGTCTCTTTTCTATATCTCACATAGGTACCTTAAGTGAATTTATTCTCATTCAATACCTTTGAAAAATGCTCTCAGGCTACACAATTGAGCTCCCTTAACAATCACGAAATAATGCCGGTTTAAGGGCTCCACACAGAAGGTTTACTGCTTCTTCTAAGGGAAAAAAAAAATCTGCTTATTTGACAAAGTAAATCTCTACTCTGCCCCATGCCAAAACTGTCAGCATAGGTTTTCTGCCCTTACTGTTGTTATTTTGGGAATAATAAGTGCAAAATAAACAAGTTGTTTCCCCCACTAACTGGTATCTGATGCTTTGTTTGCTATGTCCATTCATAGGTATTACACAGGCACTAGGCCTTCTTTGTAGGAGGGAAATTTTGTGTTGTCTTAAAAGTTAGAAGATTCACCTTGGCTGTCACAGCTGGCAGAAAAAAACTTCACATCTATCCAGTCTACCTTAAAGAGAATATTTTTTTTTCTCTCACCCAAGTAATGTAGTTCAACACTGGCATCCTGTGGCCAGAGATTCAAGTAACTGTATTCCAAAACCTCTGAGACTTCACAGAAAATGCTAAAAATCTCCTGGGTTTGATAAGGAAAATTTTTCTCCTCCCTCAATGTCAGAACTGAGAAATTATAAACACACACATAAACAACTGTTTTATAGAATGTCCTTTTGCGTACAACTGTTTTCATTTACACTGGAGCTCTCTATCCATTCCAAGAACATTGCAAGTAATTGAGAACTTCATGGATATAAAATTAAGAAGACCAGAGTGTGTTAGCCTTAAACCAACATCTTTTCCTGTAAATACTTTCTGCTGTATTGCCTATGGATTTCCCAGTATGAATTGACAGGGAAATTCAGAGATCCTACAACAGATAGGATATAACTATACAACCTATAATTTATATAGAGAAAATAAATATTACAGGTTATTTTATCACAACATACATGTAATGCCCCCATTCTTTCATTGTGAGATCACTTTCAGGCACCCTTTAAGACTGAAGCACAGAAGACAATATGCATTTTTGATTCAGCACCTACATAAATAACCTATTTTCAGTTGAAAAGTTTCAGGGATTGAGTTTTCCTTTTGCAGCTGAAAGGATTCTCTTTCAGTTTTGTTTAATAAATCATCCTCCATTTCTCAGAAATTTTGCCTATATTCTTGTTTCATGTTTTGAAAATCACCTCCATTTTGGAAACCCATCATGACAACTAACAAAAAAGAGAAGAATGGGGACCTGTAATAAATGATATTGACTTCTTTCTAGTGCTCCAACACTTCTCCAACATATCAGAACTTCCACAAATGCTTGAAAAAGCTATTCAGAAATAGTATTAAAATGATTCTTTGTGTATTTCAGGTGTGAAATACTATAACCAAAACACAGAGAAGTCACTTTTTATGAAGCACAGAAACACTTTCCACACAGGTGTGTCAGGCAGGGTAAATTTTGCCATCCTTTTGTCAGGAGCCATCATAAGGACAATATCCCCATACCAAGCCTGCCTGAGTCTGTCCCATTCTAAATACTCCTCAGCTGTCCACAGACACATGGTGTCAGCAGGGAGCACTAGACCTATTCTGCCATCACAACCATGATGTTTAAGTTTCCAAACTAATTCTCCCTAGGAGTGTAATGCTGTCTCTATTAGTGTAGGTCAACAGCCAGAGGAGGGAGATAGGTGATTTAAAAGGAATCAGATGTCTGTAGAGGAGGGAGGAGATAAGGGGACAGGGGGAAAGGTATCCAGCCATTTAAAGTGAATCACTAACTGAAGAATAGGCTTGCTGTAAATGTATATCGTTAGTCTAGACGACACTGATTATAACCAACAGATCAATGCTACCATGTGAGACAAAAAGAAACTTGCATTGTCATCCATATCCCAGAGTAGCTGAAAAGATCGATCGGAAGGATGTCACAACACAGGGAGCACTGAAAAAACTCAGCACTGAAAAAGTCGGCACAAAGGAGAGGAGTCCCACCAGGACTTACCTAGAATCTTTCTGAACCACTTTGGTTTGTTATCCCATACAATAAAGAGGTAGTAGGCAGGAACTCCAGTCAGAGTTATTGCAAATCCAATCCCTGTGTTCACTGGATCAGAGTAAAGTGACAGTGCAACCATGAAGAGGCAGGTGAAGGAAAACAATGCTGGAATAAATAGAGGCACCTGAAACATAACCACACAAAGAACCATCATTTTACATTGACCTTGTTACTAAACAACTACGACATTTAATGTTCCATGAAACATAAAATATATAAAACCCAGCAACACAGGATTGTTCTGGAGAAATATGGGTATCTAGAACATGTACACAAAATGTCAGTGACTACAGAAATCAAGCTATGCAGAGTGCTTTATGGCAAGTACCATAGAAGTCTTTTAATTACACATTAAAACACAACACTATTTTACATCCTTTAAGACATAAAGGCTGTAAATAAATTCCATTGCAAAAGTCCTTTCTCTAATCCCCTAGTAGATAACCAAGCAGTACAAACAGCAGTAAAGATTTCCTCTTTGATAATTACCTATTAGAAAACATTTTAAAACACAACCAGGAGCTCAAGTCACCTTTTAAAACTATTAAGAACATATTGATTTTCTTCCTAAGGAAAAAATCAAAATCTAGCTGGAAGAGAGCAAATTAAATACCAATTTGACCAGTGATAAAGATATTTGATAGCATTATGCAACTGATAGCTACTGAAAAAGCACTTTCTGACTGTATGACTATGTATGATATAGCCTTACCAATACCACTGTTGAAAGTATGAAAAATAACAATATCAAATTAATTCTCTCAATTTTCAAGAACAGCACTGCAATCACTATGTTAGCACCTCTCTGAAGGAAACACCTACAGGCAGGGCTTGTGAGACGTTCAGAATAACAGAAAATTGAAGAATTCCTGGGAGATTGTTCTCTTCCTTTCATGCCTTAAAGCATTCCTGTTCCTCTTTTGTGCGCTGTTAAAGCTTTTTTTTCTGTTTTTAATCAAAGCAAAATAGATTGTGTTGTTTGCCTTCTTATTTACAGATATATTTACAAGAATGCAATAGCGCACATTCTTAGTTCTTCACAAAATAGGCTTTATGGCAATATATAAATAAGAATAGATTCCTTCTTTTTTTTTTTCATGATGGACGTTATCTTTCCAGATATACAATGGGAAAACTCACTTTGTAAGATATGACTCAAAATAAGCAAAAAGAACGTCAGAACTAAGGCCAAAACAGCTACTGTTCAATGGGCCAGACAACTAATATTTTCTTTCTGTGTTCACAAATGCATTGCAAGCCCCAAAAAAACATAATAATGGCATTAACAACATATTTGCACATCAAATTGGCACATTCAGTATTGGATAGGCAACGAACTAAACGTGTAATATTAATGCTTGTGCTTCATAGGAATTTTGGTGACAAAATAATTCAAGCTTTTATGAAAGGACACATTAAATAGAGGACTAGATGGAAATCAGGTTGTCACACGTAAGCCAAATATTTTCAGTTAGAAGCCTGTGTAAGAACGAGTGACCAGAAGTATTTTCATGCAGCTTTCATCACGCTGCCTGAATGCAACAGACAGGTAAAACTGAGAAAACTCCTTCACTTTGGCACAGCAGCCTCAGTCAGTTCTCTCAAGCATCAAGGAACAGGCAAGAATTACCTTTCAGAAGGGAATTCATTTGGGGTAGCAGTGTAGAGGTTGTAGGAATATACTTTGAGACTCTTCAGTGCAAAAGACTATTTTCTATTAACTTTGTTTTTCTTTTAATAAAAGAGGTTAGCTCTCTACATCAGAAAATGCTCCCTTACTGTCTGACTACACAATAGAGAGGAGAGAGAAGGATTCATGTAAAACAGTAGAGAACGGAGGTTACCTTGAAAGGACGAGGCATATCAGGACGTTTATATCTGAGATAAATCAACCCAGCAACTACCAGTCCAATAAAAAGCCACCTGGCAAAACTGAGGAAATTCAGGAGGCTGTAGAGATCCCCATTGAATAACATTATCATTGTGAGAGGATGCTGCAAAAGAAATTCAGAGCATAAGCAGGGTTTCAGTGAACTGACCTCTATTATTTTCCAGCAGCAATGTCATTTTTTTTTTTTTCCACAAGGATAAGCAGCGCAGCCTTCTAGACACACCTGAGGGCCACAGACTTCAGCCCTGCCTTTGTCATGCAGTCAGGTGTGTGATCAATACATAGCTGTCCCCTGAGATTGTGTTCAATCAGTAAATATCTGTGACAAGTGGCCACACATGACCAGTATGTATCTACTCCCTGTGACCAAGACAAATATTAAGCACACAGCCCACTGTTTCACCAAAATGCTTGAGCATCCTGGGCATCATTATCCCAGGACCAGACAAATATATTATTCCATTGCAGTTTTACTTGCTCATCACTGATGTAAATGATAAGAACAGTTAAATTTTGGTCACATTTGATCATAAGAAAGCAGAAGGAAAAAGTCTTTTAGTCCCCCGGAGCTGCAACAGAGAAACTCAGCCAAGAGGGCATGGTGAGGGGTAACTACACACCATGGGATGCCAGCTATGTGCACCAGGTTGCCACCAGCTTGTATTTGCAACATGCTTTCAAGGCTTGCAGGGAGTAGACTTATTGTACATCTGAAATGCAAACAGTTCTAAACAGAGAGAAGCATTTAGCTGTCACTCAGGTGGCTACTGAACAGCAAGAAGGAGAGGAGACACTAGAATAAATACATTTCCTCATTAAAAAGCTGTTCTGACACACAAAGCTGTTGTGAGCCAGGCAAAAGCTTATCTACAGACTGGTGTTTTGCCTTGGGTTAGACAACTAAGGTAGGCTATAGGGATCCATTTCAGGATAGTCTCTGGACAAAAGCAGAGTATTTGTAGCTTGGATTAACTCTGTAGGGTAGCCCACACATCCCACATGAGATACCCTATGGCTGTAATGACACAGTCCTTGCTTTTGAGGATGAAGGAATGAGTCAGCTTCACCATACCCTTATTGTTCAGCGTAAGGGAAGATCCTGACAGTAAAGCCTCTCTACTGTTATAAGGTTATAACGAGGCAACAAGTCAAATCAACTGCAGATGCAATAAAATGCTGGGTTAAGTCTACTTAAGGAAAACTAACTTGTACCAGTTATCTACACTCAGCCCCTCTCTCCCTCACAGCAGAGACAGCATGGATTTGAACCAGAAGGATCAATAGTTCAAATATGAGTGTCTGGCTTCCAACCTCTAATAACTTACAAAGTGCATGGTTCTTTACACACAGATATTAAGCAAACCCCTTTCCCTGTAAAGGTCATAGGAAATTTTACCACTGAAAATTATTGGGCAAGATTTCTTCTTCAGCCTCTAAAAGTTTAAAATCTCAGTTATAAGCAAAATAATGCAAGAATAGGCCATGGTCAGTGAAGGTGAGCCATCCAGGAAAAAAAATGAAAATAAAATAAAAGGCCTTAATCAGATTTCACAATATCTTGGAACTGCTATCAATATATCAAATATCAGGACATAGATTACATAAGCAGCTTTCTTAATTCTAAAAATCATTTTTTATTTAACAAGCCTCCAACACGGAACATTCTCTTTTTCTCAGTTTCTCCTTAAAATCTCCTTCCTTTCTTACAGTATGTAGACCTTGGCAGGAGAAACTAAGTTGGAAAATGCTAAAATGCAGACTATTGATGTAACATATATCTTACAACTTTCCCAGTTGCAATAATGTGAGAAAAAAATAAATTACAGTCTCTGAAAGAAAGCCATCTCCATATGAGTATCTGACTTTTCCAAAGGAAATCAATGCATTGCTGTAAGAGGACCAGATGCAGTAACAAAAAACACCTTTCAGAAAAAATGTTAATAGATTAATACACTTAGTGCACTTCATTCCATAGGAAACAGCCAATGCAATTTATCCAAAAAGTATGACTACCTCAGCCCAAAAAATTAAAATGCAATGTAAATGTTTATGTAAAATTAATTCCATTAAAACTTTTCACCATAATCACATTGCCTGATTTTCAAAATTTGGAAGCCTATGGTTGTATGTGCAGATATAAAATTCAACACTTGAAATGGCACTTCAGAAGTGAGCTTATAGGTATCTGTAGCAAAAACTGATTTAAATTCCAATACAAGTGTCTGATCTTACTGGTGTGGGGACTCAGAGACATATATGCATTCTTTTGCTGTGGCTTCACTCACCACAGATGCAGGGTTCTGTCCAGATACATTACAGTCATTGGTCCCAAAAAGAGGAGCTGAAAACCCACATGGCAAGTTAAGTGAAAATCTCTCTGACACTATGCAAACTGAGGTTTAAGGTCGGTATTTTGACATTTTGTCCTAACATTATACCATACAAATTGGTCTGCAGTGCAAACACATGGCCAACATTTAGCTCTGCCACTATTTTAGAAGACAGTAATGGGATTTCCACTATAATACTGATGTTTTTCCTTAGACAATTCACAGACTATTGCCCAGGCACACGTTCTCTCATTTTCTAATCACCGCTACACTGCACTGCTGAGGGTTCCCCTTCCATTATCTTAGTGCATAATTGTTTGCATTTTTCACTATAAGGTAGTATAATGAGCCTTTAGGGTACTCCCAGATGCTGGTTTTAGTTGCACTTTCAGTTAAGTGAATCTCTTTTTTGTTTGTTTGTTTAACAGGAATTTTTTTCTCTGAAAGGGAACTAGCTCATAACTAGTAGGTCATCAGAAATAAAGGGCAATAAGACATGAATTAGGTTGCAGCAATAGGCAGTGAAGTGCTAATGACAAGACAGCAAGGAGGAGTTGATAGACTAAGAACAACTCTCAAATTTCATTCCTCTCTTCACTGTCCTCTACCCTGCCCAAAGCTCATGTACACATTAATAAATAAGACTCAAACAGTGCCCAAATTCTGTTTGAATCCTTCAGAACAAGCCTGTAATACAAATTCTTGTGCAGGAACATTTGTTTGTATGATTTACCAAAACAATGACAGCTGGCAGAGGAGTGTGCTTGCGGACATGAATCATGGAGAGGATTTCTGGAAGGTGACCCTCGCGGGATGCAACGAAGAACATCCTGTTGGGAAATAAATGTGGACAGACTTTAAATGTGCTCATTACTGCAACGATGCAAAGTGGCTCATGAAAGTCACAGAGCACAGCGGCACTTCTTAGACTTGTTTGAGGTATTCTGAATGAAAAGACTACCAGGAGAAGCCCATACGCAGAAATCAGTCATCTCTGAAGGTGTCCCCTCCATACTCTACCACTATGGTCAGGGTTTGGAATTAGTTAATATTTTCCCTCTTTCACATGAAACAAAGTAGCTATTAATTAGGTGCCATGCTCAGAGGGATCCATTCCCAAACTATTCAAAGGGTTTTAAAAAATAAAATACTAAACTCAACGGGAGCAAAGTAAGAAAAAGTCCCATATATGGTAACATTATAGTCATTTTGCATTGGCTGCTACAGGAGTGAATCCTACTCTCCCTTCCCTTTGCTTCCTTACTTTCAATGTATATGTCATGCCCTTCATCTGCAGTAGTATTATCAACACTCACCTAGAGACTGCAAAAATGCCACCATTCATAGATCCAAAGCAGGAGAGAGCAACAAATACTGGCACAGCTAAAGAAAAGTTTCCCATTAATCGTTCAGCAAAGGTCTGTTGGATGAGAGAGAAACATACAGTGATTTTTTTTCGTAAAACATGAAAGTAATTTTACTCTATTAATGAAATTTTTAGTAAGTATAGTAGTTTTATTTATAATCTTTTCTGTATCCCTCGCTGTAAGTTGTGCTTTGCCTTTGTTACATCTTACTTTGTGACACCAATGCTACTGCAGATGAAGTCTCCCACCCTCACTCCTGACCACATGGAGAAGATCACCCGTTGAGGCAATGCTGTAGAGGTGGAATCAGGCCCTGATTTATGTCAGTTTAGACAATTATGACTCAAAAAAGGAAGAGTTGGTCTGAAAGGATCAAGGTCTCATGTAATGCCTAATTGCTTTTTTCTTTTTTTTGACAGCCTTCATTTCATTCAGCTGATGCTGCCCAGCAGTATCATCCATCCATTTAAGCTTTAGTGCTCTAGGTTACCAGAAGAGCCTTAATTGGAGTTTGGGGCATCACAGGAGACATGCACAGTTTTCTTCAGGTTTTGAAAATGGTTTGTTTCTAAATTTCCCATGAGTTACAGAATTTGGTGATTTTTTTTTTAAGTGCCACATCGATTGAAATGGCCACAGGCAATGTCGCTATTGGAAAGTAAATAGAAATTTTAATTTCTTCATTATGAGTCATATACCCTAAATATAAAAATCAGTGTCACCACTACAGTTCAGCAAGAACAATCAAAGCAGTATTTCCAAGCCAGATTGCCTTGCAACTCCTTCACAAATGAACTCCAGTATTCATGGCAACCTTCCTAGGTATTCAGAATGCATGTTGTGCAGAGACAGTGTTACTGCTTCTTGCTACAAAAAAAAAAAATAAAGTTCAGAGCTCCCACTTCCACAAATATCTGTTTGCTGCTTCCCAGGAGTTCAGCCTACAATTTAGCACAGATTTTTTCAAGCAGGTACTTGGCTATAAAATTTAAGTACTATTGACTTTGTTATATCAGGTAAATAAACACTGTCTAACATTACATTACAAATGTTATCAATGGCCTTAAGTGCAATCCCACTCACTGTCAGAAAAAAGACTAAATTTACAGGGATGCTAATATGTGGTGTAAAAGAGGAGCCATGGAAAAGCCCAATTGGATGTGTTTCCCTTTTTTTTCCCTCCCCAGAAACAAGAATATATCAACAAACACAACTGCAGCAGAGATATAGCTTTGTACTTTTCTTCTGTAACTTACCACTGCTACAGCTTTTGAAAGCAGCAATTCCCCAGCACTGATTGTAGTGAAATAAGCCACGTTTGTTAACACATAGCCAACTGTGACGATAGTCATTGAAATGCATATTGCGAGGGGTATGTTTCTGAAATACACAAGGTAGCTCATTATTTTGCAATCTGGTTGCTATTCCCTGAACATGAAACAAATTACATGAGAAGAAGCCACTAATGATGGTGAATGCACATTTGGTGATCCTGAAATGTCATAATTAGAAACTACTGGTAAAAAATACCAGATCTGAACAAACCCATCTAGAGAAAGCAATTAGGTTTATAATGAAGTGGAGAGAAACTATTTGAGGGATGAATCCTTTGGGAAGAGGTGAGAAACCATTGGAGAGATGAAGCCTTTGGGGATGCCAAGAGGTTGCAGTCCCCATGGTTCCTGTACAAAAAGCATGGCTCATTTGAGCTGCCTACCCTTACTGACTTCCAGGCTGAGCCACATAAGGAGGCGGCGGGTATCAGTGCATGAATCAGCCATAAGGCAGATGACAGATGCAGGTGATCCAGCTCTCTATCAGGACAGCAATCACAGTAACATCTCCTACTGGCACTCAATGACTACGCACCTGGAGGTGGTTTGACATCTTCCCCTGGGTACTAAAGCACCTAGCCTGTGGAATTCTGCCCTTTCCTCCTCTGTGCAATTTTTCCTTTACACATCTTCCTGTTTCCCAGATGTCTCTCTCATTATTCAGGGATACATCAGGGCAAAATATGACACAGAAATAGGAACAGTGCAAATAGTACTGAACAGTACAAAACCCCTGACATCTTAGCTAAAAGATAGAATGATAACACACAAATAAATAATAACATCAAACTTTTAAATAGCATATCCTCTTACTCAGCAAAGCCAAAATGCAGAATTACTTCTGTTTTAAAAGAGAGGAACAGAGGCACAGTAAATTCATCCAAAGCTATATTGCAGGAAAATACAGGAAATGCAGGAAAATGTTCTTGTTAGGAAGAAAACCCAGATGCCTCATGCACCAGTCTACTCTCTTTCCACTTAGTATTGTGGCTTCGATATCTGCACCACATCAAGAAATTTACATCTAAAACCAATACTTGGCCCTTGAAATTAAAGGGTAAGAGCTGCAGTTGGAAAGATGCAGGATATGCATTTCTTTTGAAAAGAACTGAGAGTTCCTGCTTCAGGCTACAGTTGTATATATTCAGATTGGTTTTTAAGAGATAAAGGAGTTGCCATATTTAGAGAACTCTGTTATGAAGGTCAGCCCATCAGGTGGGAGAGAGGCAGAACAAGGAATTTTCATGTTCCAGATGCCACTGCAAACACAATCCTAAAGGACTAATGCAATTACCTCAAAGGAAAAGATGTTTCGAAAACCAACACAAAGATCTGTTATTTCCTGATATTTTCTCAAAGAAACACAGCTATGTCAGAATTTAAGGATTCTCTCCACTACCAGTCCTTATTTCTCAAATAAATCCTTGACATTGATATGCCTGTATAGAGCTGTAATGAAGCTCTAAACCAAGACTAACTAAATAAATAAAGCAGGATCAGTGCCGCTGTTGTACTTGCCCACCTTAGAAACCAGTATCAAATACCATCATTAACCCAGATGCAGAGGTAGGTAAGAATATCATGCTGTATTGCAACACCAAATCTGGGTAGATACAATGATACTATATTAACTCACTGCTACCTCACACATGGTCTCAGAAAAAGCTTGGAAAGAGACAGGCCAATCAGCTTGTAGGATGTGCTTGTTGATGGAGAAGGCGACAGCAAGGACCAGAGGAAACAGTCCAGAATATCTGCTGTATTGCTGGAAAACCACAAAGTTACTGACTCAAGAAATAGTGCAGTTTTGTGTGTTGATGCTTTGTCTGTGCCAAAAATGTTTTTGTAGGTCAGTTGCCAGATATTTTGTAACCAGTTTGGTTAAGCTACTTACCTCACCTGAGTGTAAAATTAATTTAATCCACTTAGCATCAGATTCAAGGTAGGGATATATGGTTTCAAAGCCTCTTGAACAGAGATTTCAATTACAGCATCTGCATTATAGATGAATGCTTCAAACACTAAGCTATGGATAAACCAGCACTCACTCCAACCTTAAAAAAGGTATTTCCAGACAAACATAGCAAATTTGTACTATTTTCACAAATACCATTTAAATGACTGAAACCACACTGTTAAACTCAACAAACTATTTTTGTCCATTCTAACTCTTAGCAAACATTTCTTGCTGTACTTACTTCTAACCACTTTAAATTCACTTTAAATCCCAGTCTATTTTCTTTAAAAAAAAATGGCAGTTTAAAGCTGAGCCGGGGAACTGGGAAGCACAGAGGGGAATGAAATCCTGCTTTCAAAAGTGTTTTCTTAGCACTGTGGGTCAGTCCTGCCTTGTTATGCTGAACAGCATTAAGCCTCTCGGTAAGTAGTATCAACAAGAACAAAAAAGAAACAACGCAGGAAGAATAAAACCCATAAAACCAGATAGAACTAGTCAGGAGGCACTATTCATTAGAAAACCTGCAGATCATAACTCATGTCTGGAGCAGCACAAGGAATGCTGTGACTTCTAAGCTTCCAAGTCCTCATCTTCCAAGTGCTCAAGTTGCACCTCCTTCTGTCTCCTAGCAGGAGCAGGCCTTCCAAGGGCTACTGTATCTTCACACACAGCCCCTCCACTGCTTATCAGCAGATAAGTGACAGATGTAAACAAAAATGAGAGGCTAGTTTCAAGATTTCAGGGATGAGTAATACAGTACAGTTCATTTCTGACTGACACCTCTGTTCAGATCCATGTTTAGTCCTCAAATCATCTGAAAGCACAGACAAGTATGAACCATATGTAAAACCACTAAGTGTGAGCTTAATCATGTTTTTCTGTCCATCCAATTTAAGAGGAAGTTCCAAATTTGCAACAGGATCCCATTACCAAATTCTCTGCTATGAACTACAGTCATTGCACTGGAATAAAAGTTGTAATGCCATTACCAAGAAAAATTACCTCCTTTCTTTGGAGGGACACTGTACTAATTTTCTTATATTTAAGTATTCTCCTAGACTTCCAAATCTTCTCTCTAAATCAGGATAAAAACATAACTAAGTTCTATTCTCCATTAAATTGCCACTAACAACGCACATTTTACCTTTTCACTTCTGCATCCTATGAATCAAAGACAACATAGGCTATTAGCACACTGATAAGACATGTTTCTGATATAATGCAATTTCACAACAGCCACACAGCTAGCTAATTGTTTTGGACAAGAGAGAGAGAGAAAATTCAGGAAAAAATATTTTTCACTTTCGTACTTTGATTCACTCAAGTTAAAACTTCTGATAGGAAACTTGACAACTTCATAGCATGACATTACTCAGGAAAAAATTATTAGAACCAAGACAGAAATCTCATCCATGCAGTAAAGACCTCAGAATGGTCAATGGCTTAAAAACCATAGCACTGTTTGGGCTCAAATTTGGGGCACTGCAATATTTTCTTGACTTAAAGCAAGCCCAGGACTTGGAACTAGTGCCTACTAGCTACTGTAGGACAGTGCTTTCCTTTTGCATTTCATCTCAGAGTGAAATCTCAACAGATTTCAAAACAAAGAAAAATTCTTTTCAAATCAGCTAGTTTTCTGAGTAGATCTTTGAGTGTTGTTGTTAACCTCAAACCCATACAATGATTCAGAACTGTTTTGTGTTTTACCGCCAGTACAATATTTCAGCAGACTGCTCCTCAGATAGAAGGGGACGCTGTTGCCAGGAAAGACTTTTGCAATATTAATTTTTTCTCAGAGAACTTCAAAGAAAATCAGTATCAAAAGGGGAAAAGAAAGAAAATCTGCCAAAAACTGAATCAGGAATATATTGACAATATAATTTAAAAGTCTTTATAAAATCAGATGTGAGATAATTAAGGTGGCTTCTAAGCATCTGAATGTTGATTAAAATTGAATCTCCACACATTTTAAGATTCATCCATCCCTAGGTTCCTTTCCAAAGCCAAATCTCACTCTTCTGCCCTATATATGAAGCAATTATAATGAAGAATTGTAACAGCTTAAGCTAAGAGCACATCTGCCTTGCACTTCCCAGAAAAGAAGAGTCACTGAGGAGTCTACTGTCACAGAGAAATTCAGCGTTAAGAATACAGCTGGTCCATCCTCTGTCTATACAGGGCTGAAATGCATTGCCAAGTTATGCTGTACTCAGCTTAAAAGAAAATTTCCTCCTTCTAGAGCCTGTAAAGGGCCCCAGAGCAAGAGCATAGGGTTTAGTTAATCAGCATATCCACTGGGGTTTGGATTTGACCTTCAATATTACAGAATCATAGATCTTCCAATAATATGTTCTAGTACTGCTCTACCTCCCACAAACATTTTTGAGAGAAAAAACATAGAGCAGACCAAGTAAGGGTGGGGGGAGTAGGCAGGGAAGAGAAAGATAGAGCAAGAAGAATATTCTCCAAAGTCCACTGCTCATATCCAAGCTTAATGACAATTTTTATTATAAACATGGAATGTTGAGAGCTGTGACCACTGTAGGATGTTCTTTCTATGTGAAACAGCAAGTGCATAGTCAAATATGCACCACCGTATCACCTAAGTTCACAAGTATGGAACCCATTATTACCATATCCTTTGCTGCTTAGAAGCTGTGCTGAAATCATTTCCTTGGGTCCATCTCAAAGCCAGTTTTTACAATGCTCAGTCTGAGTCAACTGCCCTGGGAGAAAGCTGTGCCAATGGGATCCAGCAGGGAAACATAAATGAGAAGGTCTAAACACATCAATTAATTACTGGTGAAGTCAGGTGAGATAAAACATATCTTTACTATGTTATGGAAATTGTGAAAGATACTGTTACATTAAAATAACTAATAATAATTTAAAAGAAATAACCAAAGAAAAATAACCATGGAGAGAAGAAAGGTCCTAATTCCTTCATGTGGTTTTGAGGCAAAGATTTCCTTGATTTTCATCTAGAGCATGTAGCCTGTATATGCTATATGTCTGGAGCTGAAAATTTACCACCACAAGAGTTTCAAGATCCTTTTCAAAAGTTCCCAGTGCAATAATATATTCACCATTTGCAATCTGTTAAGCAATTGCAATTTTCCAAATTAATTGTTTTCTGGATTTTGGCATTCTTACAAATCGAATTGTTCCTTGTACTGTCCATAGCAGCAAAGCTTGGTAGAAGTGGTCACAGGATCGACTTTATCCAAATAACCTGCCACTTGAAAAATATAACCAAATACAATACAGAAAACAGTAAGAGAGACTTGGTAATTTAATATTACCAGGACTTCAGTGCAAGGCCAGAAGATGTATAGGCTTGGCTTAGCATGTTCCACAATTTCAAAGCCTGATCTCTACCATTCATGGCTGATTGTTCTGTAAACTGCGTCAATCTCAAACCCTGAACAGGAAGGCAGTGTGCTTTAATACAAATTTTCTTATCTTTGAAGTGTATTTTCCATGCAAAAAGCAGCCTACAAGACAGTCTGTTACACTGAAGGGATCAAATGGTTCTCACCATGTCTATGTGTGGAAAAAATTACAATCTCACCCATCTGTTGGGAGAAAAAGAGGATGCAAAACTTTAAAGGAGGCCACCTCCCAGGACAGAATCAAAGCCAGGAATTGAGAGGCAAAATAGATAAGAATCATCACAGCACCTCTCAAATTCACATATTTGTAAATGCTAATACAGGTCTCAGCAAAAACTGACTTTAGCTATTATTCTTTTGTTTATTGTGGCAAAAGTTCTTCTCAGCAAATCACCCTATGTTCCAGACTGGAGCTGCTGTTTGTGGGCTTCCAGCTCAGAGAGTATTAAATTATGTGACTTCTCTTCATCTTCTTTAGATTATAATTTTCCAGCAGAAAAATGCAAAAAAAAAAAAAAAAAAAAAGGACAGACTAGCTGTTAATCTGCGCTCTCATTTATGCCACCACACACTCCATGGGTGCTACTGCTGGAGTACTACTGGTGTTACTCCATTTCCATGCATTGGTTCTGTACCTCTGACATCTGCAGAGACACAGCAGCATGGCATTAGGATAACAGCAAAGAATCAGGCCATGCTCTGGACTTTAAAATCTTCCTGCTTTTTATCATCTAGCAAGAGAAGAAAAGAGCTTCTGCTGTGCCTAATTACTTGCTTTCTTCCTGGTGTTTGACTTCACTGGGTTGGATTATAATTGGTTACAGTTCATAAAAGGGGTCTTCTATGACCAGCTGACTTCAAAGGGTCAAACTGCATAAGCAGTGTACTACAAAGGGCAGTAGATTTTATTAACTTCTCAAACGTTTCCAACACTCTTTCCAGCAGTGTAATTCACTAAAAAGTGAATGAGCATAAATACTCTCTTGGCTAAAACTTAAGACCTAGAAAGATACCAATTGTAACATTGTTCTCTATAACATCTTCTTCTAGGCAAACCCTCCCAGCTGAAGTCCTAAGCAGAACCATATCTGTCAACAGCCCTTAAAAGATTGAGGATAACTGCTGTGCTCTCAAGGAGATCTGCTTTATTTTAATAGAGATTTAAACCTGCCTGCAGTCACATTGTGTACCAACTCGGGCTGGCAAGCCTGATCTCACTAGAGTGTCATTTTCATTTACATCATGGCCCAAGCCCTAACTTGTCAAGCCACTGCCTTTTATAAAATACCTTTGTTGGAAAAGTGAAATGGATTCCTCTGAAGCCCAGACTACCAGCTAGAGAGATAACTCATGTTCAAGCAAGATCCTGAATATTTTCACTTGAGAGTAGATGGCATTCCTGGCATTCCCAAAGAAAACTAAGCCAACATAGTAGATATTAAAGATGACAGTTAAATCCACAAAGGGCTTTTGAGGTTACAACACTAAATATTAGCCACTCTGTCTCTGCCTAGCCATGCGTGTTTCTGGTATGGCAAGCGTGTGAGCGCTGTTAGGAACCAGCAAGCAAGTGAAAGAGGCATTACACAGAGCTGAAACAATATGATATGCAAATAAAATGGGGGCTTAATTTTTAAAATTATCTCTTTAAAATAAGAAAGGAAACACAGACTTGAAACGTGATACAAATCATTCCCTGTGACTTCTCAGTCAAATCTTTAATAAACTGTTTCCATATGTACAATCAAGTGCCAGTACCCAACATCTTCACGTTACCTCATTTACAAACTGATTGTACGAAGTTTATGACTGTTTCCAAGAGATGTTATGAATAATGAGACCAGGTTTTATTTTGCACTGTAACTTGACCCCAAGTCACACCTCTGCCCAGAGATCTAAAGGTCCCAAGGACCTAAGCTAGCTTTTCTTTCCCATTGTGATAGTTAAGCCTAGCCACTCTTTCATGCAGCTAGGCTTGCCCTGGGAACTCAGGCATGCTTATTATCAGAGAATCTGGGAGGCTTAAATGGAGACTAGTCAGGTGCCTGGAAATGTGGACAGCAGCTGAGCACGATTTCTGGCAAAGGGCCTGCATTTAGCATTTCAGAATGTTAAATGTCAGTGAAGATTCTCAGATGAAGATGCTCATTTATCTAGGGTACTGCAATAAAAACGTGGTTTAGGTTGGATCTATAATTAAAAGGGAGTCTGCCACTGTCTCACAAAAGCTTGCCTTTTATAAAGTAGCATAGCCTAAATTCAGTGGATTCAAATGCAGGCATGTTGTCACTCCTGAGTTTGATGAATGACTTCCATGCTTCTACCCAACATCAGCATTTTGACATCCTCCATTATTTCATTTGTGGGACACTTTCATGTATACTCTAGGAAGTTTGGGACCTTTTTCACTAGAGATGCAAAAACTCAGATTTTACTTTTATTGCATCTCTCCCACTCAACCAGGAGATGAAGGGAGCACCTCTGAACTTTCACAAACTCCAGTATTTTATTTTCTTCTGAGGCCTGTTTGTTGGGAGCCCTTACAGCACTGCCGATAGTGTAGATTATGGTGAGGCACAGTAGTAAATCATAGTGATCGCTTGGAGGCAAGAAAGACATAACCACAATCCTGACATGGGGTTGCAAAAACAAAACACCTGCTTGCACCAAGCTCATGTATGGAAATGGAGTGGGGCAGATGTCTTATCTAGCAAAGAATTGCAGGTCTAACTTTCTCCTAACTGCTCTGTACAGAAACATATCTCACTAACAGACCCAAAATAAATGCAAAAGGAAGGAAGTGATGTCATTATGTATTGAAAGTAGTCTGATTTATTGCAGGAGGCTCTCTTGGGAATCTGAAATTATTAATTCCCTGAACACTGGATTTATGAACAGGGTCTACTTTCACAAGGAAAAATCATCTTTTGCAGGAAAGAGAAATTCTTTTTAAGTTCCCTGCAGATTTACAAGCCAGCAGAGCTGCTGTCTCGCACAGCCACTTTCCCATGAAACACAAAGACAGCAGTCAGCAGAGGGCTGGCAGTAGTTGGGAGGGAATATTTAACAGTGTAAACAACAGAACCTGAGGTGGGAAATGAGCAGATCAGGTCTCATTTGGGAAACCTAAGCCAGCAGCTACCACATAATAATAATGTCATGGCCAAGAAAAGAGATCACAGTGGTTACAAAAGGTACCCACTAAAAACTGTGCTGCCTGTCACAACACCCTTTCCATACTATCACAGGTACTTGAATGCTTACATGCAGCGGGGCTGGGGTGGAAGCAGAGCCTTGCCTAGATCTGTATGTATTTCTATTGTCTCTACTGAGGACATATGTTTCTGATTTATGGCACGGCAAATTGACACTTAGAGTAATGCAAGGGAGCAGGCTGGCAAGGCTGCTATCGTTCCCAAAACAAGCCGCTCAAGTTCAGAGCCTGGGAACAAGCAGCCTGAATACAAAACATCTCGTTGGGTTTCAGCGGAAGGTACAGGAGGGAACGCCACCCCCTTGGCCCTGCAGCTGAACTTTTTAGGAAGCATGACTGGTAGCATATTAATGACTCCTTATGGTAATAAGGGAAGACAAATGCTTAGGTGCATATAGGGTTGGAGGGAGGAGTGTATGTCTCTGCGTGTGTGTACATAAAAAAGAGTCAGCTTTTTTTCACACTTGTTAAATTCCTTGACATTTAATTTTGAGCAAGAGAGTTTCCACAATGCCAAGGATCATAAAGGAACAATTTGTTGCTGTATGTTACCATTGATATTTCAGCATGAATGAGAATTGCACCATTCGGTGATGAAAACAGCAGCTACTTGTAATAAGAAGCACCATGGAAACCGAAATATCGTTACCAAGAAAGGCTCTTCTGAAGGAATTCAAAATGAGAACAATGGTAACTGTGGGTGCCTTGAAGTATTAGCATTTTAAAAGATATAAAAGGGTTTCAATGAAATTAAAAGGAGATGTCTTAACCATGCTGCACTGGCATGAAGTGGGCAGTCTGGCAGATAAATAGTTTTCTCTGCAGAAAGCAAGGAAATGAGGCTCTCGCAATGGACAGCCTATCAGACTGGCTACAGATGTGGACTGGCCCATATAGCACACTTAAATAACTTTGTAAGCAATGACTAAGTTCTGACAGAGAAGAGAAGAGAAATCCAGAACACTGCAAGTGTGAGCTGAAATATACCTTTGTAGCATGCAGTAACTGCAGGCATTTGAACAGAGTTCAAATGGGATATCAACTTTTTCTATTTTATTACCTTCAGGGATTTGAGAAAGGAAAATCAGTAAGCTGAAATTCTCTCTCACTAAAACTTCATAATACCTGAACAACTGTCCCATGCATAGGAGAAGACTATATCCTTTTTTTTTTTTTTTAAAAAAAAAAAAAAGAAGCAGCAATGAAGTGATGTCAAGAAAAGAAAAGTAAAAAAATTTCAAAATCACCAGTAAGGCTGGATTTTCCTTTCTTCATGTCCAAACTGAGAAATTTTAAACATAACCCCTAGAGAGTTAGTGCTGAAACTCTTCTGCAAATCAAGTTCCTTCCAGTTTGGATATGAAACAGCATGTGACATGAAATAGCCGGGTATTAGTCTTTTTCAATGATGTTGGACAGTATGGTCAATGAGACTTAGGGATTTGAGGCTGACTCATGTTTGCAATTGCAGACTGTTCAATGTGCCCTCTGTGAATGATACACTACTGTTCCATGCTAAAATCTTAAAATGAAACCAATAATGATTTGTACACAATTTACTGCACTGTCTCTTATTCTGACTCAAAATCAATGTAGTAAAAATTGCATACTAGTACGGTCAAAAAGCCCTGTATCCTGGCACTCCTTAGTGCCCTGGCCAGTACAAGCCTCTCTGACATCCACATCTGAGACTAAGCCTAGTCAGCATCAGCTCAGCATAACAGAATAAATATATGTGTTAGTTTAGCAAAAGTTCTTGCAAGGCTTGTTTCTGTAACCCAAATAAGCACAAAGCACGTGGCAGGATTTGGGCCACTCTGGGGAAAATTATTTTCTTAGGAGCAGAGAAAATATGCAATTCATTACCCTGCACGGTACTTCTTGGACAGCATCCTGACTTTGAGAATAGCCAACACTGTGCCCAGGTGGCCTACATACAGTTGGGACCTACTTCTGTCTGGGATAGCATGCAACTAAGAAAAAGACTCTCTTCATGGCCTTCACAAGCACCAGGCAAGAATCCTGAAGTGATTCTGCCTATTTGTCACATCTATAGAAATATTTTGTCCTTTGACCCACAAGAAGTTAATTTTCTAATGAAGTTTTGCCCAAGGAAAAGGAATTTCATGGGTTTGTGGATAAATCTTTACTTTTCTCTGGTTTTGCTTAACAGCTGTTTTTTGCTGTAATAAACAGATATGAAAAATTAGAAGCACTTGTCATTCCTTCACTGTAGGAGGAATCTAATTCTTCTTTTCTTTAACATAATCCCACACAGAAGTCAAACCTCTTGTCAGACTAGAGTGCTCCTACTCTCTACCCTTTTTTATGATCTATGGAGGAGGTCTCTCCACGGCTGCTAGATTTTGTCAAATGATAATATATCGTTCCATCATACTTCAAGAAATTAAATGCTGTTATTATATAGTCCTCCTTATTTTGCAGTAAACAAAATACAATGATAAGGTGAAGATGCAAATAGCAGTACTTTCTCAAGAATGAGTGTTAAAAGTGAATGAGGATTGACATAATAGACCACAGCAGTGCAACTTGTAAAATGCAGATTATTCATTTTGCAGCTCCTCTGGAATCATTATAATGTTATATAAATCCTCTTAGATTACAGTTCATGGATATAGGCTGTACTGCAATTTAAATGACTGAACATTCTTTTCCTAAATAAAATATCACTGTCATTGTGTATTTAAAATTCCAACCCAGCCAAATGTCAAAGTATAAGCTCCACTGTAAGTGACCCGCTTCCAGAACACCAGTACACCCATAAGAACGCACATAAACCAGCTACCATGTAGGGAAGGAGTGTGCAAGGGAGCAGGAATCTGAGCACTCACTGCCTAAGGAGAACCTACAGCCTCCTTTGACGGAAAATCTGTGATCACACAGAAAGGAATACATTCATGTAAAGGAAAGAAGCACAAAGCCAAGTTGTCCTGTTTTGATATGACTTACACATCTTAAACACAAACCAGCAAAATCACTGTTAAAGCTGAACATTCATCAAATAAGGCATTGCCACTGAACGTCTCATCCAAAAAGACAGGGACAAAGTTGTGTAAGTTATTCTGCTAGCTGAACCTTTTCTCGTGTACAATACCATTGCTATTTATATTTTGGCCATGCAGTTCTAAAGAATGAGTACATTTGATGACACAGCACATGTTAATAACTCTTTATGTGGTTATAAAAATCTGATCTGAGGCATATAAGTGTAATAAGAACATACTTAGTAGTCAATTCCTTTATTTTTTTTCTCCCATTTTGTATTCTATATGAATTAAATAATGTTATCTCATTTCGTCAGTCAGTTGCCAGCACCAAACCATAGAAGTTTTAGATGGTGCCCTAATAAAAGATTAAAAAGGTTACACTTAACATATAAGATGCTGCTACATCTTATGGTATAACACCGGGCTTACCCTACACTTAGCACTCTCAACTTTGTCATTTTTGAGACTTGGCATTAAAGGGAAAAGGAAACAAAAGGAGCACAAAGAAGCTCATCCTCTCCTGCAGACAGGAATGGATGCAACATGGTACAGATCAGAACATCACAATGAATTAAACTGTCCATCTCTACCATATATAACTACTCATGAGTGGTGGGTGACAGCTTGCTTTTACAAAGAATTGCCACAAAACTCCCTATTTTTCTGCATATAGGATGTAATCCATACGGATAGTATCCATGAGCAAAGGCTGCTCCACAGCTGTGCCATTTCATAATAAATTTCTTGGCTTCTGTTGGGTTTTACAGTGAAATTTCAGTGCTATTTGAAACCCAGATTTAAATCTCAAGCTGAAGCATTAAGATGAGTGCCCAGAATCACCTCCTCCATGTTTAATGATATTGTTAAATAAGGAAAGAAGAGCACCAGAGGAAACTAGGTTCCTGTTTCAAAGTGGGAAAGGGAAAACACAGGAGGGATTTGCCTACCCTGTAGAGCTGCATCAACAGTGAAAAGTGAATCACACTTGCTTTTCTTTCGCAAAGAGTGTAACCCACACAGGCCCCAAGGTGATAAATGAGGAGGCTACAGGGGAGCTGCAATAACTGTGTTCTGAACCACCTCACATGGACACAACATTACCCAGCTGTTAGCCCAAAGCATACTCCAATAGTAGTTATCAGACTGTCATCAGGGTTTTCAGCCATTGCGTTAGCATACAAAGAAGCAATACGTCATACTTCAATGAAAAAAAAAAAATGCTTCTCAAGTGAGTAATTCTTACGTAGACAAAATATTTGCTGATTTGGCCCAGTATATTTGGCACAAAGGACTCAGTGCCATAGCTGATATTGTAAGCATATGGATTCAGCTTTATCTAATCCCTACTTGGCCAATCTTTTTGTTTTACCCATCTGGTCCTAACTGATTTTATAAGTTTTCTCACTTTTCTATCTACCATTAATGCGCTGTTGTCTCGCTTCTTCTCCGGCAAATTCAATCAGGGCACCTGCCTATGAACCACCAAAAAAGAACAAAAATGTCTAATGAGAGCCTGGGACTTTCACTATGGCCAAGAGAAAAGCTGGCTTTGCCCTGAGAGACCCATGATTTCTCCAGTAAAGTACAAAATGTTTTGCAGCATTGGAGCTTTAGCTTCAGTCTTGCAAGATATTTTTATTCCTGCAATGAATAACCTGCTGACCACATTGAGGGTCCCGTAAAGAGGATACTGTCACCCTTCTTTACAGAGAAGAGAAAACAGATGCAAGAGGAACAGATGTTAAAATAGTCTCACAAGTATTTCAGGAGTTAAAAATGAAGGAAAGCACAGGGCAGTGGAAACTTCGAAGGTTACACTGCTTTGCTGTTACATTACATTAGCCGGCTGGGAAAGCAGATAGGATTGTGCCAACTACCTGGGGAGACTGTGAATAAACGTTTGTTTTACTTCCTTAGCAGGGCTGATTCATAGTAACAATGTTTCACAGAAACAAACAAAACAAAACGAAAAAAAAAAAAGAAAAAAAAAAAAGTAAAGCAATCACACCTTGCACTCAGCAGGTTATCACATCAGCAAGCAAACTCAGCTGCAGGGGCTGGAGAGGGACAATCTCTCTGCAGCAACACAACACTGAGCAATGCAAACCAAACAGCCACTGTTCCAAGCTGCAGCCAGCACATGGGCGTATCCACCCTTACAGCCTGGAGCCACTGGGAAACTGAGGCAGAGGTGCTGCAAGACTCTCTGCAACAGCCAGCCAGCTCCCACAAACCCACGGGTGCTCAGCACCTTGTGGAGACACCTCCACCACTGTGGAGGACAAAAAGGATGGAGGGCAGGAAGATCAGAGTTCCCTAAACTTTGCTTCCTCAAAAGAGGTGTCATGGGCTTGGCAGAGGATGAGAAACCTTGCGGAGTGCTTGCCTTTTAAGTGCTCACTTCTATGTACATTTCTACCTCTTTCATGTATGCTCCGGGCAATAACTTCACCTGTATCAGGGTCATGACACCTCACATCATCAGCGTTAAATTGACCAAGGCCATCACTTGTAAAAATCAAAATGTTGTAATATCTTCCTCTGCAGAAGAGATTAGCCCAGTCACTCTTTCAACACTAGTCTTGGATCAGAAACAGTAAGGCTGTGCATCACGGCAGCTCACACACATGCTTGCCCACTCATCCCGCAGGCCTGTCAGCCCGCAGGAACCTCTGTCCTCCAGCCAACACCTCCCCTTCAGCGGGAGCCTGCCTGGATGATGCATTTTCAGAACTACAAGGCATCTTTAAAAAGTTTCAAGGGTTTCCAGAATTCTGAGAGGTTTCATTCAGTCATTTTTATTTCAAGTTGGGCCTTTTATCTTAAAACACAGAGTCTACATAAACAGAAACAAACATATCAAAGCAGCAGCTTCTGAAGTATTGCCTTAGTGTAGATGTTGCCTTAGTGGAAAGACGTAGGCAGCCTGCTGTCTCATCCTGCCTTACCTCCCTCCCTTCTAAGAGCACACACAGGAACAGAACCACTGCTAACCCTGTATCCTGGCGTACATCACTGTGGTGCTATGGTCTTTGCCTTTGCAATTTATCTTTCCCTTCTCTTTTTCCTTCCATCCTTCTGCTGTTTGCTAAATATCCTTGATTTTTCAGGTAGCTGACTACTGATTCGTGTGCTAACATTTTTGCAATATATTTATTACACATTTTAACACAAAAAGAATGGGAAACAGATCCTGTTTCAGACAATTAGAAGAAAAAAATTAGTAATAGCACTAGTAATTTCACTAGGTATATCCACAGCTAAAACCCAGCACAGCAATACTCATCTAACTCTGCATCTATAGCACTCATTTTTGTTCTTCCATTATTCAACTCACTCTTCCTTGAACACTCATGCCAGGCGTGTGCTATAAGTTAACTTTGTATGAAACAATAAATCATACTACAAAAATTTAGATATGAAATCTGCATTTCATAGTCCTGAATATTTCCACAGCCATCAGCTTGACTTTTGTGTGAGTAGGAGCATTTCATATAAGGAACGTAAATATTAGACTAGGTAATTATAGAAACGACCTTGCTTTTGTTCATTCGATACTGAATTATTAATCTCCTCAACTGTAATTTTATAAGACATTCTTATTGTCTCAATCAACAATCAAGGTATGTCTTTGAAACCTTTACAGATGCTATAGATTATATCAGTCTTTTTTCAATTTATACATATTGACTGTCATATCAGTTTAAACTCTGTCACAGGTAAGTGTTCACTGCAGTCAATTTCTAAACAGAACACCAATTTTCCCCTTTTTGTTTGTTTTTACATTAAAATAGAAAGATAATAAAGTAGAAGTAGAAGGTAGAAAGACTGGAAGACAGCTGAACCAGTTCAAATGCTAAGCCGATGTTTAGTAAGCACCTGTTAATAACAAAGATGTTGATAACTGAAAACTGCACTAGAGGATCATCTCTCTCATGGTGTGGCACCTCACAGGAATCAGTATTGAATCAGTATTGAAGCACCAAAACACATGGAGTGGGGAGAAAAGAAAGAAAAAATGCACAAAGGAAAAAAGAAAAAGAAATAATAACATGTGTTCAATGTGTGTCACATACAGGTTCCTGAACATTGGTGCTCATTATAGTATTCATTAGGCTAGTCCCTAACTAAACACATAAGGAAAACATGCAGCCTCTGGAAAGCAGTACACAAACACAGCAGCTACCTCTGACTGCCTGCTGAGGTAAAGCAGCAGCACAGTGTCCAATGATATCTGTAGCCTTTTTTATCCTTGCTGCTGAAGCCTTTGCTCTCTGATCTCTGCTCCAGATGACAGAAGAATTCATGCAAAGACTCCTCTTTCCAGCCCCTCTACTGTCTGCATGTATTACACTGGTGAATTCAAAGCCCCACTCAGACATGGTGTGCATCTGTCAAAGGCAAGGCAGGGGATTCAGGTTTGCAGAGTGCCTTTTTGCATACATCTGCATCACTCCAGACTCAGACTGCATGGCATACCATGTTTTCCAGTTGTGCCTTCTGTTTCTTCTATTATGACACAGCACTGCTGTTGACGGAGACCCACTGCACCTGTGGGGCAAGGCACACTCAGGTGTAGTAGGAGGAATTTGCATTTAACAGCCTAGAAGAGGGAAAATCAGAACTAAAAAACTGAAACTGTACCCTCAGTTAGTTATGAGTTATTCTATATGGTAGCTAGTGTGCTGTAACTCTTGAAAATTGCATGATTGAAGAAAAGTTTGCACTACAAGAGTACAGGATAATCTGCTTTATCAAATAAAAAAATCCAGTTTCACACAATTGAAGTTAAAAAAACAAAAGAGGCCAGCCTACTCAGATTTTAATTTGAGTTACCAATTTCAGTTCCATCCTGAACTTTTCCCTGTTTTAACTCAAGCTGGTAAGACAGCTAAAATCACAGTTTCCCTTGTTCACTGACTCTCGCTAAATCGTTATCACAGACAGGCCCACATATGGCTTATAAGCAAATCGCACCTTGAAATATTTGCGTGTCTCACATGGTTTGCTTAAATGCATCCATCCTCAGCAGAACCAACAGGTTCAAGGTTGGGGCATTTACAGAACATCTTGTTGGGGAGAAGATAGAGGGGAGAGAGAAGCTGAACCTGCCACAATATCTGCTGCTCCAGCATGTACTTTTCTTTGAAGGTTCTTTTACTTGTGACTTAAAGTTCTCCTCACTGACATGAAAGACAGTGCAGCAACACAAAACAATGTGTCTGTTGAGTTTTTCTAGAAGTTATTATTTCTTACTGATTTACCAGCATCTCCATTAGAAATTAGGAAGCCTTGCAAGAAAATCTGACAGCAATACTACTGTCTACGCTGAGATCACAGCTGCCCAAAGACTATTTTCAGTACTCCTCTACCCCCGCTTTTTAATTGGCTTTGAATCCAAGTTGCCTCAAATTATCACCAAAAAACTAGCCAAAATCACATGCAATTAAGTAGTAATTAGTCCTTCCTATCAGCAAGTTGTATTTATGAAGCACATCATGTCACAACTAATGACTCCATTGCCTTCCATATCATATTTTGTCCAGCAGTTCTCAACTTGATGTTGCACCGGTGGTTTTCAAGTGACGCAGTTTGGGAAACCCTTGTGTACCAAACTACAGGACAATTACAGTCTTCTAAATAAGCAGTTTTAGTGAAAAAAACACATCACAAATAAGAGCAAAGTAACTCAGAACCATTTGGATCCCACTCACAAGAGAGTTTCCAGCTTGCAGCAAGAGAAGCAGCAGTATCCTTTCAATTAAAAAAAAAAATCATTAATGAAGTGCAAAACGTTAGTTCCTATATTGAGATTTCAGAAATCTGAACCCATAAAAAACCTGCACAGAAGACTAAATATTTAGTTTCAGAAATGAATTATCAGTCATTTATAGAAAACTATAATGAATGAGTTGGTGATGTGAGGCATGTAAGCAGTAATTAGTTAATGAGGTTAATGAGGGAGCAAAAGTAAAGAAAAGTTCATTTTATCAAGAACAGTCTCATGCTGTTGAGCCAGCTCCCCTATGGGCAAGTAATTTTCTATTTTTTCCTCTCAAACACACAGAAATACTACTGAACTACACATTTAATTAAATGCTTTTTCATAAAATTTACAGACAGCAGAACTCATAGTTGGTTTTGTTTGAGTATATTTAATCTAGTAAATTAATTTGCTTTCTTTATTTGTAGATTCAGCTCCCATTAAAGGATTTTCATGGTTCTGAAGATGTGATTGTGAATCTTTCATTTTATCCTTTGCACAGAGCACAATTAAACCTTAGAAAGTGATGCTGGATTCACCAGCGTCTGGACAACTCATCTTCTGAGACACTTAGCAGACACTAAGGGACTTTAGGTAGCTTGTTATGCTATTAGATACGGTAAAATTCAGAAAGAATAAGACTGCTATTGAAGCAACACAAAAATATCTGGGGAGGGGTGATTAGACCACACCCATTCGTGGAGAAAGTATTTAAATTGAAAAATAACCCAAGACACACAAAAAAAATGCAAATGCTCGTTTAACTGACCTGGGTTTCCCTTTAAGGTAATCTGATGAATTCACATGCGCAAATAGGCTTTGCAAAATATTCAAAAGATTAGCATTTGTCTCTTTTTATTATCTTCAGGTAAAATATCACAATGTAATCCTATAACTTCTGCACTGAATATTTGGCACTATAGCTCGACATGAAAAAAAAATGGAGTCAAACAAACAAGTGGAACAGAATAATGCAAGAAAGACTTCAGACTCCAGGGACTGAAGCTATTCGCTGATATCTAAGCAGGATACCTTCATTCGGTGTCAGATTTATAAGAAAGAAACTGTATTTATGCCCAGGTACTTTGTGATAACAGCTTGTCAGATGTTTATTTTAAAATGAGATTTCAAACCCACATTGTACAACCCCCTGTGCTAGTTACTCATGTAGGAACCTACACATGCTTCTTGTTTCACTGATACCACATGAGACTTCATAGGACTGGGACCTACAGAAGTCATACCTAGGGTTTAATGTATCTGCTAAAGCCATCCATTCAAAGTGTAGGTATATAGATTTTTTTTAAATTCAAATAATTTTTTAATTTTTTATCCTTCTCTGTAGCTCATGGCTTATCCTTAACCTTGGAAGGACAAAAATATTCCAAAAATAGAGCAGGAGGTGATACCTCCTGCTCTATGAAGTGGATAGAGAAAAGAGGACGAGGAGAGAAAGGAGGGAAATGGGAGGACAAAAGATGAAGTAACCCAGCCTCTATTTTCACAGCAAGTTTGTGTCTGAGCCAGTTCTCTTGACTCCTAGTTCAGTGCTTCAATTAACCGATATCAATATTCATTATATAAAAAACAGTATTAATATTAATATTCTCATAGAATATAGCTTTTCATTAAATTATAAAATAACAAAAATTAACAAACAAGCAGAGAGGCAGAAACAGCAAAGGCTTGCATCCTCTTAATTATTATTAAAATATTTTTCATTCTTATGATTACTAGGAGTAACTAGTCAGGGTCTAAATTGGCAGTGAGCAACAATTCAAATCACATTGATTGATTATTGATTTGCGGGAAGAGGGGACATCATAACACAAAGTACCAAAAATCACATGGCTCCAAACAAGTAGGGAGCTGGAAAAGTTTTAGTGTCCTAGCCACCATTCCCCTCCCATCCATCCGCATCTCTGTAGTGCTTAGACACTCTGGGGGAAAAAAAAAACCAAACAACTTCTAATGGCATATTTCTCTCAGTCCTCATAGATGCAAAGTGTGACTTTAAACTTTAATTAATACAAATGGGTAATACACATTAGATTAATTAGACATGACAGTCACATTATTTAAGCCCAATATAAAACCAGATTATATCAAACATTTTGATATCCTGATCATACAAAATGTCTGACATCAAGCCTTAGTGACTTGCTATACATCTACTGCTTCTCAGTTCCTTATAAAAGATGGAATAAATGAAGTGAGAAGAACACTGGAAAATTCTAATAGACAAACTGACTAATCTCAGACCCCAAGGTCATAGCAAAGCAATTCATTTCTTGGCTTTTCAACAGCACATGACATGATTTATCAATCTGAGCCCAGGCTTATAAACACTATACATCTCAATAATATGTTCTTTGCACTGTGTAACTTTTTAAACAATGATAGATTGCCTGGGCTGGACTAAAGTTATTTTACAAACAGAAACAGAATATTTGCAAATGAAATGGTCCAAAAGTGTAAGGGAAAAAAAAAAAAAAAAAAGGAGATAGTATTATGCCAACTAACAGCTATTCTTAAATGCAGAGGAATCTTACATTTTGCTGTAAAATATTTTAAGAATCCACATCTTTTAAGAATCTTCTATCATTTTATACAAGTGAAATAGAAGATCACTAAAAGAAAAATATTTCCTAAGCTAAACAACACTAACAAAACCTTACACTGCCAAGGGAATAACATGATTTTGAGCTAAAGGAGGACTGTAAATCAACACATCTAGTTGTCCACTTGATCACAGACTTCCTTGAAGTCATTAAGGAATTAAAGTCTTAGTTTCTCAAAGTGAAATTTTTTTGTTCTCTTAAAATAACCTAATCTTTGTAACATGATGTATTTGGGCTGACCATCGCTCATACTGAGGATGCAGAATATAATTTTTTTAAAAGTAGGATTGTTTTGGCCAGCATCTGATATAATCTAGCCCTGACTTTGACAAGGTTCTGAAGACGTTGATGTAATGTAAAAACACTCGTGTGTTATTTTCTCATCTGGGGTCTGTCAAAATTCCTGACAAAGTAGAATGCTGATCCCGGTCTCTGCCTGGGAAAGGAGAAGGGAAGTGACATTTCAGCTTGAGCTGCTTTTAGGGTCTTGATTGAAAAAACTTGGTTCTTTTCTTGAGACTACAGAGCAGAAGCTGAAGAATACAGATGAGCTCAAGGACTATGTATAAGAAATGAGTTTGAAAGTTCAACATGCTTGATTTCCAGTCCTCTAAATTTACTGCTCTGGGCAACACAGATCCTGTCAATTTGCAGGTATTTGCTTATTATTTAGACAATATAATACAACCTCTTTTTCAATAGGTCTGATCCTTATAATGTAAGAAAATCAAAAAGATCAAAGCTGCACATGACATGGCTGCATGAGGTTATTTTGGCGAAGCTCTGCTTCAAGGATTATTCAGACATTTCTTTTCACACAGCAATTGCCGCTGACCCAGTACACATATGCAAAGCATAATTTTCAAAAGCAAAACAAATTTGATATTACGTTGTTCCACATATTGTAGGTAATAAAATTATTTCAGATTCTTTTACAATAAAAATGTACATTAAAGCAACTGAACACTGCAACCACAGCTCCTTGTAAAACAAACATCAACTTCATGTCGCTTTAGGTCCTACTAATGCTGTACGAGGGAAGTACTTTAACAAAGAAGAATAAAGAAAGGAGTCCAGGCTTAAAAGTGAGACATCAAAAGGGGGTTTAGCAGAAGACAGAAACAGCTACTTTTACATCTTCTGATAATTGGGGTTACAATAATGTCCTTTTTGTTGTACAGAAGAAAGGACTGTGACATTTCCAAAATGAGAATTCAGCACTGCTTTCCAAAAATCTGTTCAAAAGTAATTGCATTCACTCTCAGATCTTTTTTATCTTTTCTTTTTCCATTCTCCCTTCCATAATTTAGAGGGTGCTTCCTTTCCTTTTGGCTCATTTCCACCATCTCTATATCAACTCTGTCTAGGATTTTGTATCACCTAGGTATCTCAGAGCCTCAGGCCCGTAGTATTTATCCTATTTATAAACCTAAATCTGCAATTTATTGTGCCTGGCCAGACTGTTGCACCTACACAGACTCCCACAGTGTTCAGGAGCCCTTTCTGCCTGTACAAGCAGCCACTCCACTGAAGCACAAAGGCAGCTTTCAGGCAGGCAAGATCATGAGCATTCCCTTCTTCCCCTGCCCCTTCTCCTACATTTCCCATGGCTCTTGCTGTACTCCATCAAGCTTTCCTGGTGTCACACACACATAGCAATCAAAGCAATCCCTATCTGGAAAACTTTCATCTCTAAAAGTACATTTGTCCACCTTCTTGTGCATTTCAGGATATGTTCTAGGGCCCTGACCTGTATCTCTCTCACCTTCCAAATACCACAAGAGCAGAGGGAGTCCAGGACACACTACATAAAAAAGGGCTTAAAGTCAGATCTCCATAAACTTGGAGCAGCTCCACTGCAACTTCTCCCCCTGCTGTAACTGTGTTATCGTCCCCACAATTCTTCAGGTACACTTCACCACGGGTTTACAGCAAGCTGGTTAACATGGAGACAGTGCCAGTCATTCATCTTAGCACCAGCTGGCAATTACTTTAAAAACTGACGTACACGTGGAAATACACAACTGTGACTGATTCTCAGACAAGCACTTATTTACCTTGGCATAGGCAGTGTGGAAGGTATCACCCAGATCACCTTTGTCACTGTAAGTAATTTGTATCCCTAACCATTGGCAAACATTACAAATTGCACACCTGGAGCTGTTACAGCCTCTAAAGTAGTCCAAGCCTATACTTCCTTCTTCCCTGTTAAAAACAGTTACATAATACCTCAGCAGCACTTTATGCAACCTTTAACATACAGCATGCAACAAGAATGAAAGGAAAGACAGTGTTTTACATTAAAAAAAACAACCAACCAAACAAACAAAAGCTGCTGGGTTCTAATAAGTGCCTGTAACAGCAACACAATTAGTGGGTCTCCTAATGCCCATGCTGAATTTGATGGAGACTGAGACAGTTCCCCCTGGGATTAGTCCACACAATTCTCTTGCCTTGTATCTTTGGGAACAGTGGTGAAACAGGCCGCTACGCAGCAGAACATCTTTCCAATGGAGCCATGCACTGGTGGAAATTGAAACAAAAAAATATTTGTAGTGGTTTTTGCCAGTTTTTTTGGTAGCAGGGGGACTAAAGGAGTGGCTTCTTTAAAGAAAGAGAGATGCCAGAAACTTCCTCTGTAGCTGACAGGGTTAGAGCCAGTCAATTTTAAGCTGGACCCTGCACCTGACCCAGGCCTGGCCAATTAGTGGTAGAGGTAACGCCTCTGTGAATAACATATTTGAGCAGAGAAAGCTGTTGGGCAATTGCAGAACTGCAGCAGCAACAGGGAGAGAGAATGTGAAAACATCTCTGCAGACACCAAGGTCAGTGGTGAAGGAGGGGGAAGAGGGTGCCCAGGCACCGAGAAGAAGGCTCCCCTGCCATATGTGGTGAGGACCATGGTGAAGCAGGTTGTCCCCCTGCAGCCCATGGAGGACACCGGGAAGCAGAGATCCACTCGCAGCCCGTGGGGGAGGTGCTCACG
>WBNH01008007.1:1732-36567 GCA_013401255.1 Urocolius indicus | reverse complement strand
AACTCACAAGCAGTTTGTTATATTCCTCTCTCTCTCTCCTGTCCAGCTTAGGAGGGGGAGATTATGACTGGATAGACATCGAGCTAAACCACTACAATGTTCTAACTTCTTTGTTTAATTGCTTGCTCCCAATCACTTCTACTATGTATTTGTACCTTTGCATGGAGATTGTGATCCCAGGCACTATGCTGTAAGCACTAGATATCTTCTCATCATGCAATCCCAAATAGATGAGTGATGAAGGGAAGCTTTAACAGCTTTTTGGCAGCATTACACACATAACACTGAGCTGTTTTTTTCCATAGCCATCCTGGAATACACCAAACCAGACAGGCTACTTGGTTTAACCCTGATCCTGCATCACAGAAGCAGCACAATTAACTTCAGCAGCTCTCTAGGTTAACTTGGAGAGCAGAAAAACTGTCTCAAGATGGGAGCAGAAAAGAAAGCTCCTTCCTCCTTCACATCCCAGCTGGAATGATAATATAACCCACACAGCTTGCATTAGCTGTAATACAACATGTTTCAATGGGTGCTTAGCTAAGAAAAAAAAAAAAAAACTATGCCTTTCTGTCTTGAGCACTCTTCTGACCCAAACCATAAGGGAAAAAAAGTCAACATAAACTAAAATAGCTGTAATGAAAACTACCAATAATTTCAGTTAATCACCATACAGTTAGAGGACTGCAGAGACAGATAAGTGAGACACGTAAGAGACACATAAGAAGTCCCAAAGAGTGGTAGGCATGTGTAAGATTGAAACATCACACAGTATTGATGGTAACCACAGGGTAATTTACAAATTATATTGCTTTGAGCAAATGCTTTTGATTCCATCACCAAGCCTTTGGCTCTCAACCCATCTCCCCAGAATTTCCTGAAGAAATAGAAGTCTTGAACAAGAATCACTTCACTCCTTTTCTTAGTTTAACATTTCTTTTCAAGTCAGTCAGTCATATGATGTTTTGTCAAAAGTTTAAAAATTAAATATGTTGGTGCTTTTTTCTAAATTTAAATATCTCTCCTCTGATTTTATAAAGCACATAGATCCTTGAAAGTTAAAGCCAGATTTGCTACTAGATCATCTAGCCTGAGTTCCAGCCCTGGGAAGTGTTAGCCAGCTGCTCTCCACCGTGCCAAATTATTAGTGTTTTACTAAAAACAGAGCTTCTAAAATGGTATTCTCCCTGAACTGAAAATTGCCAATGAAAAACCCAATTTTAAATCGGTATCTGAGTTAATGATTAGCAAACAACCTTGTGAAATATTAATGCTGTATTTTCTACCTGTATTTGTCTGGTTACAGCTTCCAGTCATACATTCCTCTGCATACATATCCTGATCACATTAAAGAGCCTGTTAGCACACAAGACCCCTCAGAGGCACCAAAACAATGGAAATCTGACAGTCTTTCTGCCATCCTTGTTTTATCATCAATTTCTTTGTAATTCTTTTCTGATCTCTGAAAAAAATACCAAAGAGCACCAGGCTTAGTTTGGACTTTGAAGAAACCAATTAAAATATTTCCGCTTGCTCCCTATTAATGACTGTTTGGCTTTTTTGTATTTTTTTTGTCTACATGTCTCAGATATGTACTTTCATTTTCTCTGTTTGTAGAGAGCTGGAGGGCTACCTATATAGTAATTTATTTGGTAACTAGACAGGCATTTGATTTTAAAAACCTAAGAAAATTATATCTACCCATTAGCTTTCCATCAGGTAAACTGATAATTTCCTCAAAGAACAAAATTTGATTTGACAAGGCATATTTTCTTTAATTTTTAGGAAAGGCTAATAACATTTTATTACTGGCTGCAAGTACCAAAAACCTGTCTACTAAAATAGATCTGCCAAATCAAACTCTTCCTAACGGGACAGCTTTTCTTTCCATATTTTACAGGCAGGCGCTGTGTGAGAGTATTCATCTTTAGTTTGAAACAGACTCCTACCAATATCCCCTGTTCAGCTTAATTGAATCGGATGCTGTGCTATGTGTATTCAAGATCCTGAAACTCTGAGACATCTAAAACAAGTAGAACTAGGTATTTGATTAATATTTAAACATAGCAAAACTGCCAAATATTGCAGCAGATAAGTTTCTTGGGAAAGATTTTCCTGACAGGATACCAGTAACTTCCACTGAAAGGAGCCACTGATAGTTACTTGTATCCTGAGGGGGAGAATCAGAGCCCTGGAGATCTGGTTAGTTTTCTGCTTTCTGTGCACATAAAAGCAGAATACATAACAAGGTCATGACAGGCCAAAAATAGCAAGCCTTCAAGCAGTTGCAATTCAAATAGATACTAGATCTGCAGAAAAGCAAGCAACTTGATCAGCATGCAGAATTTCTGAAGATCACTACTCTTACAGCATTTAAAATTTTACAACCATTTTTCAAAAGTCAAGAAAAACGTTAGGTACGTACCTTTCAGGATTTTCCACTTCTTCAGTAACAAAATTGAGGTAAAACCTAGAAAAGAGGTATAAAATGTATTAGAAGGGCTTGGTAGATTTTTATTCTGTATTTCTTTCTCAAAGAATCAAGAAGATTCTTTTAGTTAAGCACTGCTGTTAATTATAGTAGACTTTGCAGACCCATGTTTGGATTAAAGAGAGTGTGAGACTTAATCTTTCCTCAACCCCATGCTCAGGAAGAGAATTCTTAGAAAACACAGCAAAGCAGAAAAAAGGCAAGTGATATGTGTTATTAATTTTATTTTTTATTCCTCTGTCCCATCAGGTAAATTGTGGTTTACCCTAAACCCATACACAAACACACAAGTACTTTCAAGCCCACATTCCATTCATGGCTGTAGCTTTTCACAATTTCAGGTTATACTGACAAAAATTCTCATCAGGGTACTCAGCAAGGACTTCTTAAAAATAAAAATAAATGAAGCTTCAAAAAACTCTGTCCTAAAACCAAGATTTTTACACTAGTGTGTCATATACAACCACAAACCCAGGCTGCTAATCCTGTATGCTCTTTCACAGCTTCCAGTATAGGTTGCACTCTGGCCAAACTCCAGCAGCATGCAAGAGACAGCAATGTATGGGAATTCATAGGAACTACTCACTGGGCACAGACCTGCATACAAAGCAACCATAAGCCTCAAGGTCACTGAACTCTGTTCTGCGTTTATTAGCACTAGATCTGTGCATCGTCAGATCACACAGATGTGCCTGGCTCAGATACAGGAAAAAAGTCACATCCTGGCTAATTAAACAGGGCAGTCAATAGCAGGCTTATGCTGGCTTTCTACTTCTATACAGGAAGACAAATGATAGCTGACACAACAGTGCTACAGCGAGTAAACAAATAGTACCTGATCTGGCAGAAAGTCTGGGCACTTTTCTCCATCATATGCCTTGTACCAGATCTGAGTTAGCAGAAAGAGTTAGTGTTGGCTCACAGTTGTTTTGTTGGGTTTGTTTGTTTTTTAAAAAAGTGACTTCGTGCCCAAGCATGAAATTCTGTAAAACCAGATTTGTCATCCTGTACAAGGACGTCAGTACATGTTCTAAACTTACTAGTGCACAGAGCACAAAAGAAGAGGCTGGGATAGTTCAAAAGAGAGATGGCTTCTGATGAGAAAGAGGTTCAGGTACTTCTTTCTGGACTTAGTCCTGCTTCTAGACAGAAGTAGTTTGACCACCCTGTATCAGTCCTTTATTGGTGCAAAGACATGCTTCCTTGCATTCTCTACTGGTCTTTTTTCAGCCAACATTTTATATACTATTCAAACAGTCCACACTTACTCGCCAAAGGATGAACTCACACATATGAAAGATACTACTTGTGGTTTGTTCTTTAAATCTGTATCATTAAAAGTTAATAGTCTTATAGGATATGCATAAAAATCTGCCTGCATCCTAGGACACACCACCAGCACTTGCGACACTCCTTCACATTCAACTCACTGGATTGATTTAGTCTCATGAAACGGATAGTGCAAGGGTATTGACACTTCAGTTAATGGTCTGCTCCTCTCTGCTCTGAGGCAATCAATTTGAACTGGTGACAAATAGGCAGCTAGGAAGAACCACTAGGCAAATGAGGTCTTTGCCTGATAATTTCTTTTATAAGTAGCAAATAAGGACCTTGAAATAAAATCAGGAATTTTACAGGAAAATAGAGATGATTTTTATTGCAGGGGTTTGGAACAGTAAGTGGAAAATGGAAAGAAACAGGAAAGAAGTAACAGAATAACAGTATTTTTGTAGCATTTTTACAGTAAACAAACTCTGCCTCGGTGACAAGTAATATTAAAGAGCTTTTAAAATTGCCTTCATACAAAAATGTAATAGGTTAATATTTTAAAAGTGAGAAACTATCATATTTATGGATATGAGAGAAAGAGGTGGTTACGAGAGAGAGGGAAGAAGGTAGAGACTGTCAGCATAATAAATTCCATTTCTTTGAGGCTTCAAAATGCCAGGCTCTTTTCTTATGTATCTATCATAGATAAAGGCTTTGGACTCTCTTGGGTTCTCACCCCCACACCATTTAATATAAAAGTTCTGTTCAATACTTCAGTGTGCATGTTTATAATGCTTCTGCAACCAGGAAGTTACATACAGGCAGACAACTCAAATACTCAGCCCATTGTCCCTCTGAATTAAATAAATAACAGCCTTATCTCTCATCCCTTGCCTTTGTGAAAACTTAGCTGCCTGTGAGGCTATGGAAAGGAAAGGGAAGACCTTCATACAAAGCTATCTCAAAATAAGCCCACTCTAAGCATTGTAGTCTTCTATTTTCCCCCCTCACACTGCTGCTTCAAAAGCACGATGGCACCATGCAATATGGAGGCCTTGCTAAGCATAAATAAACCGTAAGGCAGATTTGAAGAGTAGCAGCACCTTTCAAACCAGTTGCTGTGTACTTTGGTGGGAGAAAGAGAAAGAACTTGAAAGAAAGTTCCGAGTAGGAGACTTGAAGGCAGATTCTCAAACCTTTGCTTGCAGTCAAATAGCACTTGACTTCTGTGGAAGCCAGTTGCACTTCTTGTTAAGTCAGGTCCAGCTCTCTGAGCAAGAGGCATAAGAATCTAGGAGGGTTTGCCTTGTTTTGTGGTTTATATTGATGTTACTGTGATTTGCTTTTTATTCTTCAAATATTGCTTTTTCAAAGCAAAGGCTGAGAGGTCCACACAGCATCGTAATCGTTCACAAATTTGAGTTTCATTTAATTACGGACTTTTTCACTAAAAATTAAAGCTTCATTATTCCTTTTATCAGAATATCTAATGAAAAATTAAGGATATTGCTTCCTTGCTGCCTTTATTTCTAGTTTTAAAAACAGAAATAAAAATCTGATTTTGTGTGTATGTGTTCAGCACACGTTTACCTATTGAACGTTGGAGAAGAAAAGCTTTTCCAAGAGCTACTTGCAGAATAACTGCTGAGCATATGGAACAGTGATGAGATGCATCCTCACTACATGATGTAGTTTGGCAAAAGATATAGCACATGTAACTCAATCCTTCATATATACAAATGTCTTTGTTAGAGCACGTTAATGTTAGTTTTCTGGACAAATACTGGTAGGTTTCAACAACTTACCAGCCTGAATAGGCATACATTCCTGAATAAAAAGCAAGTGGTAATCCCATAACACTGGCATCATTCCCCGCAAAGGCATTTTTAAAGTGCTGTGTTTCTCCTGCAATGTCAACAAAAATAATATTGAAAAACAAGGTCTTTGGCCACCTACTACTTTAAAACAAATAAATATATCACACCATGGAACATTTAATCACCCGACAGTTCACTAACTTCAAGTTCTGTCCTTGACCTTAATTTCTGACCTAACCCTTGCAGTCATAATCTGCCAGCAATTATAAAAGGTTTTGTGGTGTCCTCAGTCATGCAATAGCAGAATTTGACCTATTAGGGTTTTTTTTCAAAGCATTCTGAGCTTGATGACACTCAGTGCACTGTCACCTCCAGCAGTGACTTACATCAACATGAAAGTACAGAATGAGCTCTGTAGCCTTTGCTGTGGAAAATTTCATTTGTTTAACACTTTAAGCCGAAGGAACATTGCTAACATTTCACTCACAAGCAACATTTTTAAGGTGAACAAACCCAATATCTTAAACATTTCTACCACTGAAAAATTTAGTGACTCCCTACTACATTATAGTCAGTACTATGTTAATATTATACTAAGAATTACACATCTATAAATACAAACATATAAGAGCTGTTATGTTCCTGTTCATTTACAAAGTCCTCTGTAGCTAGTTAAGACCTCCCTACAACATCCCAGATTTCCTGAGGAGTAATTACCCTTTTCAGCAAAGGAGTAGGAAGAAGCAGAATTCTTTCAGACTTAAATTAGCAATGGGTCAAATCCTCTACCCTTTACTCACTTTTTTACCAAGCTTTCAGTCAACATTTCCATTAAAGTGAAGGCTTTTGGGGTAAGGAAATAGCTGGGCTCAGAAGAAGGATCCAGTGGGGAATCAGGGATGCTATCTGAGCTAAGAGCAGCAAATCTCATTCTTTGCTCCAAAGGTCTAGGTAAAATGGAGCATACGAGAATAGAGAGAAATTTAGCACAAAAGGAAGTGAAGGAAGAGGCAACTGCTAGAAAGAAAGGGAGAAACAAGAAAACAGAAATTGTGAATCAGAGGAGTATTACACAACAAAACTTTATTTCAGAGTTTACTGCTAACCACAGAGATATGTCTACCTCTGAGAAACTGAGCTCGCCACAGAGCCTAATGCTGTGCTGTTGACTGGGATGGGAGGCTTTGTAAGCATCATAAAAGAGCATCCCCAGGGATAGTGCCAACAACTGTGATAATTTTTGTTAGATAAAAATCTGCCAAGAATTCATTAAAAGTGCTCTCCATTCTGACCCTCTGCACTGAACAGCTCCTTGTGCTTTGTGTGGTTATTGTCTAGAGTTCTTGTAACAAGAGTGATCTGGGGCTTGTCACTACCTCGCACCCACGGCTGATAGAGCTCTAATGGAAAAATCTCTTCGGGTTGCTGAGCACATGTGAGGGAAAAGAGTTTCTCTGCCAGCACGGCTTTGCCCAAACACCTTGCAAAGAGCCAAGGAAAGGCCTGCTCAGCCATGTTCATGCTGGGTACTGCTGGGCAGAACAAAGATGTGTTTTCACATACTTTGCTTATTCAGCAACATTTGGTAAAGCCTATAGAGTAATTCTGTCACTCCAAACACTTTTGCTTCTCTTTCCTACACTTGGGTTTGCCCCAGGCTATTAACTTCAGCTGAATGCTTTAGTTTTTCACTTCAAAGAAGTAAAGCATGCATGTAGCCAGAGCATCCATTACTTGCATGCAGGAAGACTGTGAAAGCAATAGCTAACTACAGCTTCTTGTCCCAGTACACCAACTTTTAACTTCACAGTTTCATCACCAAAGTGGTAGAACAGCATCCATGACAGTGTTTCTTTCATATATTTCCCAATTCTGTGCCCCCTCCAGCACCACATGTCCAATACCAAAGTGGACTAGGCTCTAGTTCAGTTAGAGAAGACATATTCTGCCTGAGCTAGGCATGTGCTTTGAGGAGGATTACGTTGTCATTAAAACCAATCCTGCTCCTTTCACAAAGTTTATGCCAAAGGTAAATCACAAAGAAGAGCAATCCTGACACTCCTTTGAAAAGTCTGAGCTGAATAGACTCATTGGCATGCTGAAGGAAATACCAGTTCATCCCAGTGTAGTTCCACTTCTAATCAATTATATGACAGTACAGGGCTTCAGTTAAGCAAGCACAGACTATTTAAGAGATTTTGCTGTTATAAGCATTATTTGGTGAAGGCAGGTCAGGAAAGACTGGGGAGTGTAAAGATAAAAGCACTTTAAAAGCATTTACTTTTCATTTCATACCTTTAATTAGCTGGATAACTCCAGGGACTATAATTATCAGAATTGCTACAAGCTTGCAAAAGGTAAGGAAAATCTGAATACGGGCACTCCAGCTGACACTCGTGCTATTCAGGACCATCACCAGTGCTGCAAGGGGGAGAAGAAAAAAAAAAAAAAAAAAAAAAGAATCAGAAAGAAATACTGGTACCACTAAAATCACCACAAAATTTTGCCAGTCCGAAGCCATACACATAATAGATTCTGATGCATTCCTGATAACCTTCTCCTGCTGCTGCCCTCCCACTTCTCACATTTGCCTTCCAGATGCTGCATCAAACCTTTGACCTGACTCCCTTTGTTTGAGTCACTGTGTGGCCCATCATCTCTCCATTTTATTCCTGGCTCATTCCACACCAAATTACTACTCCATTTACCCAGAATCATTAGATGTTGGTAGGTGATAGGCTGACAGGAACCTCCCTTCTGGATGAAGAAATTGCCCAACTCCTGCAACTCCAGATTTCTGTATCGGTGCAGGTTTGAGTAAAACTTTGCATTTTCAGAAAACAATAACAATTAAACAGATTCATACTAAACTTTCTCATTNTTGTTCGTGCCCCCCCCCCCCCCCCCAAGTAGGTCCTGCATAAATTTGTCACTCACTACCTCATTTATATACACACACCCTTTCCACTCTTTCTCCTCATTTATTGCCATATCACCAGAGGTGCAGGAGAGACAGAGAGCAAGTAACATGTGTGTCCTTGCTAGGAATTGGTGAAAAAACAGATACCTTTTACTTCTTGAAAACAATGCCAATGTCTGCACCTCAACAATACAGAAAGGTATGAGAAGGGCTTTTACATCCTGCCTGCCTGGCTCTCATCTCCTTCTGGATCAAGGAGGGTATCTTCTAGCCTTTACTATAGCATTGACTGGTAGGAAGATGGTAAGTCTTATTATTTGAGTGCCAGTTATTGTAGCTTATTTAAACAATTATCCTGGTAAAATAGAATCAATAAAAGTGTTCCAATCTATAAAGAAAAAAATTACCTAAAGAATGGAAAAAGTGAGTCATTTGATTAGATTAAAAAATCCCTTTTCCCCTCTGCTGCATGGAAAGGCAAATGGACCCAAACAAGCCTGCTCTTTCATCTTCTCTTTCTTGCCATCATATGGAGATAATGAATTAGCTCCTCATCGGAGTCCTCCCATACTTCAGACTCTCTCAAGAGCACCAGTTTGTCTGTATCCTCAGCCATATCACACACCTTGGGACACATAAAACCACAGGTTGCTATCTCTCACCACAGTCTGAGAGCTCGTTTGTCTGAGCTACACTGTAAATCTGGCATGGTACAAGCTTTCCGACAGCAAAACCCACTGATTTATCCCAACTCTTTTACACAGATTCTGTTCACTGGTACAGTAAAAAAAAACATAAAAAATTCTTCTCAGTTTAAACCAAAACTAGCTTGGGTTTAATGGAAAAGGGAAAAAAATCCCAAATAACCTGGATTCCAGTGTACTGTTTAGATATTTCTAAAAGAATTAAAATTCCAGGAGAAAAAAAAATATATTTTCTGGGGTTTTTTATGTTGGAAAGAGAGTGACCCACTCTCAAATGTACAAAGACAATGACCCGCTCTCAAATTAATAATTTACCATATTTACAACATTACTTAAAGTGATTTTTTTCACCAAAAAAGAGATCTTAAATGTCAAAATGTTTTTATAGTCTGTATTTCTCCATAGTTCAGAACTGAGACAGGTTTTTCTAAGTCACAAAAAAATCACTTGGAGTTCTGCAAATTATGACTTGAGATCCGAGTACTTATTTTCTCTTTATTACTTCCTTGTGTACTTTGCAGGAAAAATAAAATCCCAGGGCCTGATGCATTACTGTACTGCGTAATACTACTTTGACATAGCTTCACCCATCTGAATGCTGAAAGATCCCGTTAGGTTGCTCCTGTATGTTAGCACTGATTGAGATTCCTCCTCTTTTCCTAGGGCTTGATTACCAGGATGGTTAAAAACTGTCATTTATGCAAAATGTATTTAAAATATTCATTTGACCAACAGTGTTTAAGTTATTAAAAAATCCTAGTGTCATAAACAAGCACTAGTTTATGTCAAATTTCTTAGAAAGTTATGGATATTGTACTTTTCTTTTCCAGAAGACAAAGCTCAGGAAGGGATCAGGCCACAAGAATAAACCAAGGGAGAGTTTTATGTGTAAGAAAGTATCTGCAATTTGACATCCAGTTTATTCAGAGTTCAAGCTCACTGCAGCAATCAGCCTGTTGCCTTACACAGGTCAGAATAGGTAACGTGAGCATTGTCCTTGCAAAGAGCCCTCCTCAGGGTTTTCTAACACATTGGTTTCACCTTGCTGGTACACGTATAAGAATGTCATTGAACGGCAAACTAATATGAACACTAATGTCAACTCACACAGAAACTCATAACCTTCCTGCTGGCCAGTCACACACAAATCACAAGCCCGAAATCTGTGTAAGAGCTACACTGGCTTGAAAGGAAAAATTGCAGGCTGGTATTTTCATGAAGTGTCAAAATCTTCTCCATCCCCAGCTGTGAATTCAAGCCAGCCAAATGTTTCATCTGAGGCTTTCTAGTAAAACAGCAAAAGCAGAACAGACACTGCAAGGACCTTCATTTAATTAGGAAGCTGAAGGGATTATACACTCACAGTCAGTCCAGTGCACGTATGCTAGTTTTGATGGTACTCTGTAAGAGTAAGTCCTTTTCAGAGCAGCAATAAATACCGTTGCTCAGGTTGCAGGGTTGAGACTTAAGCTCTTAGAAGATTTGAGACCAATTGGTTTTTTTCTTTTTCAATTTTATTTATTTATTTAGTAGGCTATAAGAATTACACTCTTATAATAGTGTCAGCAGTTCTATGTGCATATCATGTATGGGTACCATACTAGTTGTGTTAGAAACTGGATAATGACAAGCAATGGAGGAGTCAAAAGAAAGCTGCTGAAGAGCAGAAAAAAGATGAGACAACCGTGACAGAATTCAAGAAGGAAATGATATCTTGGGACTATGGTCATTATTCAACACCTCTATTCTATGAATAGGGCCTTACGGAGATCCTTCAAGAAACTTATTGCAAGTGCTTTGATACAGGATCACAGCAAAGATCAGAAGGCAGCAACAGCCCCCCAGACAAATGAACAACGAAAGGAGGACTCATCTCTAACTTTGCTAACTAAAAGTCAGGCATCTAGTGTGTCTGCATCCCCAATGAAGAGACAGTTACCTTCAGAGAATGAATAACAACCTCTTTTGGATGCCTATCTCAGATAAGTTGCCTTCAGGAAGTGTCTTTCCCTCTTTCTCCACTAATTCTATGGGGAGCATAGACAATTGCCTTAAACTAAACCCCTAACTAAAAGTGAGATGAATCCTGACCAAGGGGAGTACGGAAGGAGAACAAAATGGGGTTCATGAGCAATCAAACACAATGGTCACGCCAATCATGTTGCTTTTCACAATATTTTTCTTTCACACAGCCACTTCTATAGATGGATTACAAAATCTAATGGGAGAAGCAGCAGTAAGCATCACATCCTGGCCTACTTTTCAAGAATATATGTACCACTGCCTCAGCAGGAAACCAATGAAACTGCCCTCTTCTAACTTGTCAGGCTTTCAGAGTCAAGGCATTCACACAAAGCAAAAAATACCCTCAATTTGTACATTCTAACACATCAATTAAAAGGAAGTCAGAGTAAGCACAAAAGTATCTATCAGAAGAGATTTTGCTATCCCTTCAATCCAAGAGGGGTCTTAATTTAAACTGATTTTCTGAAGACTGTCAGGGGTAAAGAGCATAAAGTCTGCCATGAAGGGCAGGGAGGTGGAGTGGGAATGTAAATAACTGTAACTGTAGATTCACATAAACACTAAATTTATGCAAATAAAGCTTTGGGTCGCAGTATTTGCCAGTGATTCCTGACAGATCTGTACAGCTGACCTTGGATTCTAAGCATAAAATCCCCTCTAACAGCCATAGTTCAGAGTATTTGAGGTTTTTGGGGGGAGACATCCAAAAAAGGGTAAAAATGAAACATTATAGCAGAATCAAATGCCCAAAATAAATATGAATGAGTATATCAAGATGATCAGGGGACTAGAACATCTTTCATACAAGGAAAGGCTGCAGGAACTGGGGCTGTTTAGTGTTGAAAAGAGAAGACTGAGGGGGGAAACTTATTAATATTTACAAATATTAATCGGTTTCAGGAGATCGGGACATTCCTTTTTTCCATCTAGCAACATGACAAGGGGTAATGGGATGAAGCTGGAACACAAAAAGTTCCATTTAAAGATAAGAAAAAACTCTTTCACTGTGAGGGTGACGGAGCCCTGGCACAGGCTGCTCAGGGAGGGTGTGGAGTCTCCTTCCTTGGAGATCTTCAAGACCCACCTGGACACATTCCTATGCGACCTGATCTAGATGAACCTGCTTCTGCAGGGTGGTTGGACTAGATGATCTCTAAAGGTCACTTCCAACCCCTACCATTCTATGATATAAACTTTAAAGACACACACGAGTTGGTAACTTGCTTTCAGGCTCCCAGTTTTTAACAGCTGAAACTTGTCTATCTTTTCTAATATGGAGGCCAAGTAACAAGATTAGAACAGGCTCAGTTAAGATTGGGTATGTATTCGGGTTACATATTGATAGCATGGTTCAATACCTGTGCACAGTATAACTTATCTCTTCATGCTACCAATACATTTAAGCTTACTATTAAGAAAATAATTAAAATATACAAATAAAGCAATATGGGGGGGGGGGGTGCACTGTCCGGATAAAACAAATATGGAGGAATCTAAAAGCTTCCACTTAAAAAGATAAACTAATTTTTAACTCTTTCTCCTAAAACAACTGCCTTCAGCATCAGAGCACAGGCAGACAGAACCCCTTCTGCTTTGTGTCCTGGAGGTGTTGTGTCCATTTCAAGTTGGGCATTTAGAAAGCCCTGTCTCCTGTTTGTATTTTCTTCAGCTGTGCTCTCTTGTGCTGAGGCACATCCATTTTCTCTCTCTTCTATCTGGCCACAGATTTTCATAAAAATTGTAGTTGTTAGATATCTTTGAGGAAACTTCTTTCAGTTAAAATGACCGAGTTTAACAAAATGTTACGGCAAATCAACAGGCAGTGATATGCATATCCAGTATTTGCCTAGGTTTTTCTCCTCATGGAGATTCACTTGAGAAATAGCACAAGAATTAAAATGCTTTCTAAGTGTGAAAAGAACACACAATCTTTGCTTCAGAGTTTCAGAATGCTGGGCTATCTAATGAGAACCTCCACAAAGGCATCCGTCTCCCTACTGAGACATTGAAAAGTTTTGGGTTGGTTTTTGGGTTTTTTTGTTGTTTTTTTTTAATAAAAACAACAAATCAAAAAGTCCAAAGTACCATATCATGGAACAGAAAATTTGTTTCCACAGATTGTTCAGAATTGCTGAGAAGAAATGTGATATGGAGGGGTCTTTTTGTGCCCAGCACATGCCTTTTTCTTATAAATAATGAACCAAGAACGGCTGGGGTTTTTTTAAAGGTCATCATCTCCAGTAGCTTCATTTCAGCTCTCATCTGGTCTACACCTTCTCTGCACTCTGCAGCATTGTTATTCCTTTTTCACCACTGAGGACCTGGAATGGTGGAGAGCAGAATGGCTTGTAGTCCCTCTCCAAGAAGTAGTTGTTTGCAGCTAGTAGAGGAGTAATGGTATTTGCCACTCCCCATCGTACTCCTTGTTGCATCCATTTCAGGCAACCTTTTAATAATAGGCTTAAATTGCACAAGAGGACGTTTAGTTAGGGGGGAGGGGGAAGAAAGAGAAAAGCTGTCTTATGACAAGGATAGGAAAAAACCACGGGCTAAAGTATTAGGTGAGACTTCAGGAATTTCTTCACAGAAGGTTTTAGGACCAGTTAAGACAAACATCTGTCAGAAATTGTTTAGATACACTGATTGGTTTAGGAGTCAGGGAATCACCTGGAGATTTTTCAAATTTCTTTCTGTTCTTTCTAGTATGGTCAGAAACGACAAGGTAAAACTATAAAGCAAAGTCTCAGTTTAATGGTGCTTCCCACTGCCTTTCCCCTCTCCTGTGCAATAAAGACAAATCACAGTGAGGATTCTGTCACCAGGCACAGGAGGAAAAAGGGACTAGTAACAGATTAAGAAGGCAAAAGGTACATCAGCTCACTTTGACTAACTAAAATTTTCAGTGGAAGCAAACACTGCTTTTGACATCATTAAATTGGATTATATGATCTTCAGGGCTCCAGTGTGTCTGTTCAGCACAACAGCATCTTAATCTTACCTATTGCTCTGCCTACATGAACAATACAAAACATTCATAACAATTACCATCACAACAGCTAATTCTTACCATACAAGTACAAGTCATATACTCTGAGATCCCTGAGCTTAAGTGTAGCATATGATAAAAAACTGCTACAAAGAGCATACTGCAAAAAATAAAGCATGTCTGACACGTCACTGTTTTTCTCTGCTTTCACTCACTCACAGTTGCCAACTTTCTACAAAAATCCCTTCTTTTAGGGAAATGACTACCTGTGTCATAGGGACCCACACTCACCACAGGAGTGGTCTGCCGCAAACTTCCCCCTCTCTTTAGGCTGCAATTATTTCAGCATAACTCCACCTCCCCTGCAATGTTACTTCTTTGTTTAATTACTCTTTGAAGCCCTGGCTTATCAAGCAGATTATCAATTAAATTAAAAGTAATAAAAATCTATTTCAAATTGTTCACTTACTGTGCTTGAATCACATGCACTTAACAAAATGCTTTGACTAGCCTTCACTTAACATTCCTTCTGTCTCAGTGACCTTGAAGTTACTGAACATCTGTTTCACCCTTATCTTGCACTGAAATATTTCAGACAGCTGTAGCTATAAAAAGTCATTGACCTCAAAATTCAAGCCCTTAATTTAATTATTCCTATGAAATCTATAGTTTGTGCATAATTAAGTGAGAAAGAAATGTGATCACGTACTACTTTTTTTTAACAGCCCTGAATGAAGGGAACTCATACCACAACACCTCCCACACAAAGCCACAGTAACCTGGAGACTGGAAATTTCAATGTCAATTGTACTCCCTACCCCAAAGAATGAAAAATTCATGTGAACTTATTATTGTGCAAAGCTGAAGGGGTCTCCTGTGTATCTTTGATCATTTTGCAAGTCTTAATTCCTTTTTCCCGTCCTTTTGTTTCCTACATCTGCATGGGCTAAACTGAAAGGAACAATCTCTTAGTAATTACTCAGGTCTGCTCTTCACTCTTTTCTCAACACAGCTGAATGTGAATATGTGCATATGTGTGAAAGGCAAGTCAGCACCAGTTACCAGACAGAACTGGAAACAAGCCTCTAGAGCTACAGGCCCGTGCCTCCAGAGTCCCCTTCACAACACAATTTGTGCCTTCCTGTTCCATGCAGACTCCCACACCAGCCTAGGTACGCTGTAAAGCTCCTAGTCTCAGAGTAGCCTCCTATCTTCCAGTTACTGGTTCTCTATAACCCTGACGATCCCTTTTACACTAATTGCAAAGTTAGCAAGAGTAGGACAAGTCTCTCAATACAGATGTGCATTTTCACCGAGCTGTACACCCTGCTCCCAAAGTCATCTGTTGGGGACTACTTCCTGAACTACAAGTACCTCAAGAAGTTTTTACTGTTATGAAGGACAAGAATGGGAGTAGGGAAGATGATCTCATGTAGCCTGTGCTCTACACAAGAGAACTACATTTCTTCATGGCATCATACTTGGCTCTCAATTGCCTTCTAAAACAGAGGTAGAGCAAAGCACTAAAATCGGGTAATCATTCTTCCATATCTCTGGCACTGGCTCACCATCTCTTAGGGACTGAAATTGCTTCCACAAAAGTAATGAGAGTTCTGCCATTAGTTCAAGTGGCAACAGAATCATCTTTGGCAATAGATTTTCCCTGCCATTATTAAAGTCTGCTATTCTTTTTACTACTGCTTATGTTCACAAATACACATATCCAGGCAAAAACTCACACTGATGCCCTTGGCATCAGATGCACAATGATTTTCAAATGATTCACATCAAAGACTATCTGTTCAGTGTGTGATTACTTTTTTTTTTTTTTTTTCAATTTACATCATCTTTACCCTTCCCTGAAACCTAAAATTGGATACTTACTGATGCCAACAGCTGTAACAAGTTTAATTGCAAGTTCTGGGATTTCACACTGCATGAAGAAAGGTTCCAAAATGTAACGTCCAAATGCCAATGATATCACTGCTGTGGCAGCAGGGCTAAAGCAAAAACAACAACAAAATAACAAAATTAATCTGCAACAGTACATAGATAATATTCTTATGGGATCATGTTGTAGCTTTACTATCACAGAACTGTGAACCACACTTAATTTTGTTGCCAGCTTGTAACTATGCTGCCATGCATTATGATTTCTGAATGCAACAGGAAACCATGAGCAGTTTTACTCAGTGGTTCTGATCTTGACAGCAACACTTCTTGCCAGGATTGCTCTTACAGCTTCCATTTGGTGAAGCAGCCCTAAAGAGAAGGAAAAGGTGTCTACAGAAATCGTCATTCACTCATTTGAAGTAAACATGGCCAGAATTAGATACGTGGGCAAAACCCTGAGTAGAAGTCATTGAGGACTGAATTTGAGTGGCCAGGTATATCTTACTCCTCAGAGACACAAGCAAATTAATTTAAACTAAGTTAAGAATTTTCATCTACTGCACTAAGTATGCAAAATCTACCCAGGTCTGTTATTAAAATCTGAGGAAATGCAAAAAATGAATGAAAATGAAAATTTCCTAAAATGCAAACAGACTTTATTCCTTTTGGTGACTAATCACTTCCTTGCACTTCAAGCAAGTGCAAAAATCCTCAGAGTACAGAAAGCACCTACCATGAAATAGAGAAATGCAAAGTAAGGCATGCAGTTATTGTATTTAGACATTGCAAATACTCATAATATTCATGTAATCTTTCTCTTTGAGACAAGCTAAATGTTTGCCAGAAGCCTTAACAATGACACATATTAACAACAGATTACCCTGTGCCTCAGATCAGACACTATCTGAATATTACAGTTCCAGTGGTCTGTTCACGTTTAATTTGGGAGGACACATTCACCCTTATTAGGACAGCTGGCAGTACCTGTGCTTCCTCAAACTCAAGCACAATAAGGTCAAAAAGGCAAAACATTCTGTCTCAAAGAATTTTTTAGTTAAACAAGAGTCCATGGAAATTTCTTGTGAAAAAGCCTACAGCAGCTAATAAAACAATGTCTCACCTTACAGGACATATAGTTCATAGAATTAAATGAAAATGTTATGGAACAGTGTAAAAATTCTGCAGAGAAGCTATTATTCTCCATTGAACAATAAAGGAATTTTCCACAAGAGAGTTTCACCCTTGAAACAAACGCCACTTTCTTAGTGTTACGACTAAACTAAAATGTCACATGTTGCATTGGACCAAACTGCAGAGAACAGAGCATAGAACAGAACTTTATCTGAAAGTTTCTGTGTGGACAAGTGAGAGCTGCAGCTTGTGCATCCCCCCACTCACAAGGACTGTTCCTCTCACTGACCAACAATTGGGTCTGCAACTTTTGGTCCATGAGTGAAGGCAAATGTCCTCTGTACTGGGTTTATACAGAGACATAACTGGCTTTATCTCATTGCACTATCTCTAATTTCCATATGAAGATCACGAAGCTTTTGGCTTTTTAAACACTGCAGCCTGCCAAAAGTAGCTTGATCTGTCTAGATCAGATGAAAGATTAGATCTTTGGATCTTTACCAGAGTCTTTTTCCTCAGTCTCAGCCCCTTTTCCAAAACGTGAGCTTTTCCCTCACACAATTCAATGATTTTAAGAATGGCCTTTTTGAAGAGGCAGCTGCTGCTATCCATGCAACAATATTATTAAAAATATAGCTCCTAAATTATAACTCGAATAAATAGCTGTCTCTCTTGTATCCCCGTGTTTGGGGAGAGACATTGCTGTCACTGTAGTCAATCAGTTGAGGTAGAAGTTGAAGGAACTTTTTGAAGGAACTATTTTCCTTTTGACTGCAATCCTAAAGACAAGCTAGCAGTTCCCTAATACCTTTGAGTCCAGAAGACAGAAAGCACATTGGCAGCTTTCATCAAGGGCAAAGAACACAGAAATCTACTGGGTACCTGAGTGTATGTAAATGAGTTCCCAGCACATACAATGTCCCAGCACATACCTTAAGTGAGTCAGTCATTTGGCAGCACATTCTCACCCAACCTCTGTTTAGCAACCACCACAGTTAAGTGCTACAGACAATGCCTTCTCACAGTTATCTTCACTTGCTTGAGAACTAGCTTTTCTTTTTTCTTTTCTTTCCTCCTTTTTTTTTTTTTTTTAAAAAGAAAAAAAAGGTATGTAAATATACATACAACCTGAGTTTTTCAGAGAAAAACGGTTCTTTCTTGTACTGGATGAGAAGCAGCAGAGTGTAAGGCCCATCTAAACAGCAGTAGTCAGTATGTGGGCAGAGCTTAAGAATCACAGAATAGATGGGTTGGATGCGACCTTAAGAGTTCATCTAGTCCAACCTCCATGCAGAAGCAGGTCCAGCTAGATCAGGTGGCATAGGAACGTGTCCAGACAGGTCTTGAAGACCTCCAAGGAAGAAGACTCCACTCCCTCCCTGAGCAGCCTGTACCAGGGCTCTGTTACCCTCATAGTAGTGTGTTCTAGAGTTTAAAATAATGGCTGAAAATACATATAAGAGCAGAAAACATTTACTTTAGTTGTGACTGCTCCACCAGTCTGTGGATGTTAAAAATTCTGCAGTCTTTCAGAGCAAAGATTGTGTCTTTCAGAGGAAAGAGGCTGGGGCTTGAGAAGAGTGTGGCAAGGGGGTCAAGGGAGGTTATCTTCCCCCTCTACTCTGCCCTGGTGAGGCCAGATCTCCAGTACTGTGTACAATTCTGAGTTATCTAGCTCAAGAGTGATAGAGAACTTCTGGAGAGAGTCCAACAGAGGACATTAAAGCCAATCAGGGGACTGGAACTTCTGTATTATGAAGAAAGGTTGTAGGACCTGGGGCTGTTTAGGCTGGAGAAGGCTGAGGGGAGGAGAAGGCTTATCACCACTTACGAATACCTAAAGGTTGAGTGTTGAGAGGATGGAACAAGTCTTCTTTCTGTAGCACCCAGTGTCAGGACAAGGGGTAATGGGCACAAATTGGAACACAGGAAGTTCCATTTGAACATGAAGAGAAATTTCTTTCTTCAGGGTGAGGGAGCCGTGACACAGACTGCCCAGGGGGGTTGTGAAGTCTACTCTGGAGGTTTTCAAACATGCCTGGAACATTCCTGTATGACCTGATCGAGGTCAACCTGCTTTAGCAGGGAAGTTGGACTAGATGATCTCTAGAGATCTCTTCCAATCCCTACTTTTCTGTGATTCTATGTGATTCTGTGTGGAAAAAAGCAGCTTAGCCGAGAAATGTATGTGCATTTTCATCTACGGAAAAAAAAAAAATCATATTCAGCTTGTTTGGTAGCAGCAGCCAACTAGTTTACCAATGCAGGAGTCAGATATAAAACTCTACACAGAGTTTCGGCCGCACGGCTCTGATCTTTGCAAGTTGTAACAAGTACAGAATCCACTGACATCCCTTCCCTTGCAAGATGATTATTTTCTGGGTGTGGGGCAGATCATGATGACTAAGAGTGTTTTCATGACACTCCTGGGACACTGCCATATGTAAAATACAGTAATTTCATAAGGAGTAGAATTTATGAAGCCCGGTTTCTTGTGGGTGTTGGTGCCTGAGTTAAAAGGTCTCTCTGCCTAGTAAGGTGGAGGTTAAGAGGGGGGTTTCTAACACTGCTCTCTTTTGTTGGTTTTGTGACATACAATGATATAGCAATGTTCCCAGCATTGCTTCTCAAGGTGAAAACGTATTCCCCTTTCATTTGTTTTGTTTTCCTTTTTACAAAAAAAGTTGCTACGATTAAGACATCTGCTCTTTCATCATGTTTGATGGAAATAATGCCATCCATTCAAAGGTTATGTATGGGTGGGGGAGGATATAGGGACTGACATATGCAATAGTTTCCTCCGGAAACAAGGTAAGGATTTATGGATTCATAATGACTCAGCACTGTCAGTACTTTCAAACTCCACAGCCTATGCCAGAACTTGCCAATACTATGTAAACACGGTTGTGACTTGAAATGAGGCTTGTGCTTTTGTGACTAACTGGCTGATTGCGGAAGAAAGAGGAAAGGAGTGCTAACTAGCCTGAGGCAGGAATGGAGCATTCCTGAAGTCATCATGCATAAGCGAATTGCCCTGTTTTACATTTAACAAGCTCACCAGCCTTAGCAATACTGTAAAAAGGAAAAAAACAACAATTCCAAGGGCCACGTTTGAGTTGGATACAAAAATCCATTTACATTATGAAAATTTATTTTGTATGATTTGATGGTTTGGCTTCTTCATATTCTAATTCATCCATACAATGTCAAGGGCCACATGAGTCACAGGCTCACACACTGAAACAGTACTTCGGACATTTTAGATATTAAAAGACTTAACATTGCTTTATTTGGCCTGTTGGTGCCTTTCATAGCAATGAAAAGTTAAGTTAACGTCCCATAAAAACAAAAAATTGGGACATGAATTGAAATATAAAAATATACCCCTAAATCAGAAAACTACTCCAAAAAAATCTTCACTGGGAGTTATTCTCCTATCCATGGTCAACAGCAACTGCTCCAAAAGTTAGTGCCAAAACTGAGACAAGGTAAAGGTGACTTCCACTATACTATATATAGGCATGAGTATTAACATTATGAGTGACATTAATGGATATAGTAAGCTGACTTTGTGTGGCAAGGCAGTTTTCTTAGAATCACTCCCTGCCCTCCCATACATTGTGGATATATCTTCTTGAATGTTTCAATGCTGATGAGCAAAACAGCTTTGTTAAATTCTCTGAAGCAACCATACTAAAAGAATACAGCTCATTGATCAAGATATATCTCATTTGTTTTGCCTATTGTGTATTGGAAGGTTTTTGGTGTATTGCTATCAGAAAATAAACACAGAAAAGCCACAATACACTTACCGAATGATGAGTAATTCAACCCAGACTCTCACAAAAGCAGGTAATGGGCCAAAGGCCTCCAGGATATAGGTATAGTGGCCACCAGATTTCTTAATGCATGTTCCTAGTTCAGCATAGCAGAGGGCACCTGTCACAAGAGATATCCAGAAATACCTTTGGAGACATTTATAAGCTACATAATGGAGCTGCCATGGTATCACAACTACTTTAAATACTTTTTTTTAAGAAATTTTTAAACTTTTGATTATTTCAGTTAAATTTGCAGTTAATCACACTGCATTTATATCCAGTTACATTTACATGTAAAGCCACTGAGTAAACTATTTGCTATCAATGTGGTTTCATTAGTCATCTATCTCATGAAGAGGGACAAGAAAATGCTATGTCATGCTGACTGCCCCAGCTCCCCAGCCTGTCTGACTGCACTGCTAAGTGAAAGACCTCTGACACGTTTACTTGTTAACAAATAATGATCAGCTCCTTTCAGTCTTGGAGATGCCTGTATCAACCTCTGAGGAAAAGCCTGAAAACTTTATTACCCAGCCACTGATAAAGCGATTGACTTGCCAAAATTTGGAAGCACAAATTGAAGATTAAGAATTTTCCTCAAAAGTGCTCCTAACATCTTATACACAAAATTCAGGGAGTGACTTAGCCCTGACTTTCCAGCACTGATGTTGCTGTGTACTACTAATGCTTTAAAAACAGACCACTTATTTGTAGCAAGAGGCTCATTTCATTCTTTGGTGCATTTACACTGACTAAAATAAAACCTCAAATCAGCATCACATTGCTGCATTAGTTCATGCAGAAGTGGTTCAGGTCCCTTTGGAGCAAGTGCTAGTGGCATTCCCAACAAGTAGCAGCTCTCAAATTGATCCTCAAGTCTGCCGCCGGCACAACACCCGGCCTCTGCCATTAGAGAGCAGGCAACAGCATGTTGCAACTGTGATAGCCTGCATGAAGCCTTCTTCACCCATGCACCATCTGCTATTGTAGCTTAGTGAGCCATCACCCAGCCACAAAGCCAGTAGATTCTCAGCTCCAGAAGTGGACTGCATCGGTAGTATACCATGTCCAATACATGTAGGCAGCCCTTTATAGAAGAGTCTGAGAAGCCAGATTAAAACAGTAACAAAGTTTGTAAACACCACATCACATAGACTTCAGATCAGAAACGTATATGAACTCATTTCGGCTCTCTTCCCTGTATGCTTTTATGCTGCAGCACTTTAAAATGAAAACCATAGTTGTCAAAACCACATAACATCTACAAAGCCCATTAAAGCTGTACCACATTAGGCCAAATTCCTTTCTTTATCATTTGTTTTGTGTGGGTCTTTGAAAAAATGTGGCAGCTTTTATCTACTATTCTTACAGCCACATTAAAAAAAAAAAAAAAAAGGAAATAAAAAAGCTACTGATGGGTTTTCTCTTGTTAGTCTCTTCTGTTGAGGTTCAGGATTACATGAAATCGTATTTCAATACATGTTATATGCATAGCTTCGGCAAGCTAGATCTTAAGTGATCTTTGCATGTGATATTACAATAATTAAGTCAATAATAATCATTAAGCCTACAAAAAAAAAAAAAGGAAAATATTAAAAGAAACAGGAAACTGTATCCTGTCCATTCAGAGAAAGAGATAGCATCTTTTGCTGGGCCAAATTACACAGTTCTTCATATCTTGAGATCTGGAAAATGACCTAGAAAATCAATGTGACAAGATTTTGTAGGGATTTTTTTGTACAAACTTTATTCACAGTCAGAAAATGAAAGCTAAAAGCTCAGGGCTTTAGGCAAACTCTGTTTCAACTAAATATGAAGACCAAGGTCTTCTGCAGGGTTACAAACTGTATCTGAAGGAATTTCAGTTACAGACAGCACTTCCACATCTGTACAACAGATTATGATGCATATTGTACCGATACACTTAACATTTGACCAAAATGGGTCCTAACTTGCTTGCACTGTCTGTTTGGCTTGGGTGGGCTTAGCCTGCAAACAGTCCATGTTTCTTTTAAGCTTAGAGTCAATTTACACAGGGTGGCATTTGCATGTTCCACCTATTAAACAGACACGTGTTAGTCCATGTTTGCCCTCTTTAACTCCTGCCAGAAAACAAGTTGTTTCTGTTTTAAATGAAGCCAATGTTCATGTTAGCTCTTCAGCTTCTTTGAGATTAATTTGTTAAGTAGGTCAACAGACCCTCTGTCTTGCGAAGGTTAGGGTGGGGTTTTCCACTCTGAATGGAGGCTTTGTGTATGGAAGAAATAAAATGGCATTCTTCAGGATTTAATGCTTTCTAAAATACACAAAATTAGTAAAAACTGTCACAACAGGCAGGCCAGCAAGACAATTCGCCTTACAAATTTGTCTCCATTGCACTGTTTTTTTGCAGCGGAATCTTTCCAAGCAACATCGTCAGGGAGGGACAAAGCAAAGCACTGTAATACAAAACTGGGGAGAGGAGTTATTACTGTTATTATTTTGCTCCCTTTCTTACTAATACACCTTACATCCAGTAGGAATTATTCCTCTCAGACCTTGCTCTAGTGTCTAGGGAACCAAGTCAAGTTGTCTAAAAATGTTGCCAGTATGGAGTGGAGTGACCCGCATCTCCAGCTGCCGGGGGCCTTACAAGCAAACTGCAAACCACCTCTCACAGTCAGAAGAAAAACATTATACATACAGCACATTGTATGACATGAAATTGATATTTACTTTTCCTGTTCCTCTAGGGACTCATAAGAAACAATATTTTATGCTTCCAATCTTTACCAACCAAGTGCTGAGGGGACAGGGATTACACACTTCTGCCCCCTCCACACAGCCTACCACAGCAGCAAAAACCTTCTGTAGTCCTATTGGTCCTTGAGCTCCACACTGTGATTTGCTATCCAATGGCAAAATCAGACAAATAATACCAATAATCCACCAGCTGCACCTCTAGACCAATTAGAAACTTTTAAGTGACTTACCGAAGAGGGAGAGGATGCCACACACAGTCCAGACAGTCAGGGACATGCCCACACTGCCCGTGTTCTTCAGGATGCCTTTGGGAGAGATGAAGATGCCAGCTCCAATGATAGTGCCAATTATGATGGATATCCCCCTCAAAAGTGTCACTTTCTTCTTCAGTACAACTTTTCCCTCCAGGGTTGGCTGTCCGCTGTCCATAGAGGGCAACCTGCCATTAGCTTGCCCCTGCAAGTAGCTTCCATTAGAGACAGTGGGTACAGCAGCTTTCCTAAACATGCTACAGTGCCACCAGCACACTGACAGCAAGCGCAGGCAAAAAAGTTTGCAGTAGAAACTCAAGGTCTTTTTCCTTTCTGTATAACCAACTACTAAGTTTCTTTCTCTGCCCTGCCTTATCTTTGCAGCTGCTCCTACACACAGGTAACGAGCTCCTAAAGTGTATTTGAGCCTTTAAGTGCAATCTGAGCACTGCTCAGGAACACCTGCGCTTTCACACTGCGAGCTGGTACTGCCCTATCATTGGAAACCAGCTCAGCTTCCGAGTGGACTTGTATTTAAGCTCTTGTCATACCAAGTTACTCCAGCTGAATGATGATGCAAATTCTCCAGGTTTGCATCAGCCATCTGAGAAACCTCTGGCATTAGTCAGCATTTCTCCTTTTTTTTTTCCCTTCCTCTTTTTAAACCTTTGGGGCATGTTGCACTACAGACCTGAGGGTGGTGGGAAGAACAAAGCACTAGCAAGCAAACTGAGCCAATCAAGCTAAGCACATCACCCTGGACACACACTCCCAGATTTTTTTAAAGTGGCTGGGAGCCAGAAACAAAAGGCTGCCTAAACACAAAGCTCGTAGGAACACAAGGGGAAAAGAAATAAAACAGCATACGTCATCCCTGGGTTTAATCCAATTTCTTTCTCAACTCCTCTTAGCGAAAGTGAAGTTCGTGGTGCTTAAACTTCTTGTGTTGCAGTTGATCAGCCTCTCTCAAATCTACCTTACTTACCTGGAAATCTCTAGAGGGACCTATACCTATCTTAAAATTACATACAACCCCCTTGTCACCCCAGGTTGCCTAGCAACACGCCCAAAGCAGGCTAATAAAAACCCAGGGTTATTTCCACAGCAGTCTTTTTCATACATGTTTCTGGGATGTCAGTAAGCAACACCACTTCCCCTTCAGAAATACTATTAATGTTTCCAGTCACCTCCTGTGTGTGATCTGGCAGGAGGAGAACACCCCAGAGCATGAAATCTCCAGGGGCTCAGGAATCAGAAAGGAGGTTTTGTGTTACCATAGAGCTTCCCAGACCAGATAAACAAATAAGTAAATGCAAAAGACTTTTTGTTTCATAACCTGATCACCCAAATTCCAACCTGAGAAATCAAATTGTTAAAAAGAAAAGCATTCTCATAAAACCCAGCAAAAATCAATAGACTTCAAGCACTTGTAACCTAGTTGAGCGACAGCATGTGCAATATCTGCCAAAGGGGAAATATCCTTTGTAGCATAACTATTACAGCTGCTCGTGGCTTCAGATTAGATCAGTGCAAAAAGAAATGATTACTGCAGTTACTGCCCTTACAGTTACGCCTTAATTAGGATTAGGGGGGAAGGGGAGGGAGTTGAAGATAGCAATTAAAGCATTTTGTCATTTGAAATGCAGCATTGTGCTCAGAGCACTACTGTGCTTTCAAATTTATGTGAATAAGAGGAGATTCTGAAGTATCAACACACTGCGGCTGAAAATTTTGGTGTTTTTAAAGCCTCATTTTTTCAGGTATAGCTCACCTGTAATCATTTGCACTGAGATAAAAGAAGGTGTAAAAAAAAAAAGCTTATCAGGTTTAAACGCACACATGTAAAACCCAAAGTGATGGTAGGTTTTGGGTACATACTGGAAATGCTTGTCTGTTTTCTGAACACACCCTACTTCTCTCTCCATCTGCTGGTGTGCACAGCAGCTCGTCCCTCACCTCCCTGTACAGCTCACAGTCCTGTTGTCACTGTACCAGGTGCCTGACCTTTCAGGGAAGCCATTATCCCTCCAGCAAGGGGGTCACAGGTGACTGCACAGACAAGCTGCAGGCAGGACCTTCTTCTGGTCACTGCCAAGTCCAAACCAAGCTGATTTTCATGGCACCAGTTACAGGCAAAGCCACAAGTAGATGGTGTGCTATGAATATTGTCCAGGCCACCTATAAGATTATAAATGCCTGAAGCAAGTAACTAGACTAGAGCAAATCAAACCAGGCACAGAACTGGTTTGAACACTACGTTGAACCATTAATTTTATTTTAACTTTCAAAGGCTGTTTAACGAAGAAACACATGACATCGTAAAACATCTGATACTTTAGGCAATCATTCCTAAGTAATGCTTACCCTTTATTTACACAGGAAGATAGTTCCAAGATCAAACCAAAAGCTCAGTAAGCTCCGAGACAATCCTGAGGCAACTCCCAGCAATCCATCTGTCTGCATCAGCTAATCAGTAAAAACACTGGACTGTATAATGATTTTCAAATTTCATTTGACTACTAGCCAAAAGAATGCATGTTTGCCCATTGAACATACCTATTAAAGCTCTCCCATGCAGGGAAAAGGGTGCTTGCTTCCTCTATGGTATAGTGATAGCACGCATGCAAGGCTTACGACCATATCAAATGCCCTGTGAGATTTCTAAGGTGGGAACCAAGTAAGGCTGGATGCATGAAACTTTTTCCTAAATACCAGCAGCTTGCCAGTGATCATGCTATTTGTAAGCCTTCCCAGTGAGTACTGTTGTGTACATCGCTTCTCAATGCTGTCCATCAAAAACAAACAAAATAGGTGCATTTTTTCTCATTTGAGTTAAAGCCTTACTTCCAATTACCAGTTCCACCTAGGACAGGGAATTCATATTTATATTGTTATACTATGGATATTTCATGCGAATTCTTCAACACCTCAGTCCAGCTCGAGGAATGCACAAGGCTGAAAAAGGCTCATTACTGTCCACTGCCCCCTATTATAGAATATACTTTGTACAATCTGTTCTGATTATATTTGTATCCCACCAGCCACTTTCATTTGAATTATTCATTGCAGAGCAAAGACTGTGGTATCACTATGCAACCAAAACACACAATGCTCAGTGTCTTTTCAGAAAGCTCTTCTGAAAGCACAGGGCTTAACCTGTCCAACACTCACAGCAGCCCTGTTGTTCCATAAAAATCCACTCTGAAAATGAACAAAAAGTTATAAGGTGCAATTTTCTTTAAAATGATGAAATTATTTGAAGCAATGTTTCTAAAAACTATGCTCTGAAAATAAATCTTCAGCCTCTAATATCAGTTGGCATTGTGCACAGCCTTTTATTGTTTCTCTCAGGTTGTGCCTTTTCCCAATTTATAGACATTTTCTTCTGAACAAACATTTTAAAGCATAACCAAGATGATCACTGTGAAATTATTTCCTTTTGAATTTCACTGCCCATCCTGAACTACCTATCCACTATCTTTTTCAACAAAAGACATTTCAAACAGATATCCTTTGTGGCCAAGCCTGCAATTCCTCCTCTGCATAGGCCCTACAAAGACCTAAACTACTAGACAATGGAGTCAGCAACACATGCTGGTTGCGTGCGGCCATCAGTGGGCTCTGGTGACCAGGACTGGCTGTGCTGCTGGGACCTTTCACAGTGTGTAAAGTATAACCTTTCTATCAGGTGCACCACACTACTACAACAACAAATCAAATACTTGAGCATCATAGGGAATCATGATTCTACAGTGTTTCACAGGCTGAACATGCCTGATATGTGGCATTTTGTCTTTCACACTAGTAGAGCTTGTGCCAAATACCTGGACATGGCTCTATCTCCAATCCCAAATAAACTACAATTTTGATATTTCCCCCAGGCAATGCTCCAAAACACACACACACAGAGTATTCCCCCTTTATAGGAACGGAACAACACACACACAGCAAAGTGAAGGACCTAAAATTCAAGCCTGGACTTGAGTTTCCATCTCTCAAGCCCACAAAAACTACTTAATTTCTAGGTGTAGTGAGCATACCTTGACAATCCTTCCAGGCATTTGTATATCAGCTTATTGCATTGAACAAATCCAAAGAGTCACAAGCCAAGCTTCTAGGCCACACATTGCCACACTGACTGGAGACATGGGAATAAAAAAGGAAGTACATTAAGACCGAGGAGGCGAGGAAAGCCCCAAACCCCTTTGTGTGGGTGGCATGGCATGAAAAAGTTGTTTAGAAAACTGAGCTGAGTCTTCTCTGTATAATGCCGAGCTGTTTGTGAGCCTCGGAAAACAGCCCTGTAAGAAGGCGGTAGTCTGGTTTCAAATGTCAAAGGACAACAAAATACCTAAAAGTATTTGTTTCATGTAGATAATCTAACATTGAGAAGTTTTGACTGGAGGTTTTCTGCTTCTTTTGTAGTGTTGAAAAATAGTTTAATTTGCATTGGGGAGAAAAAATAATCTGTAAGCAATTTAAGAACTAAGGTGACATTGGGAACAATATGAAGATAGTATCATCATGAAGCGTACAGAAATCTCAAGAGAGTGGAACAGGTTTTTAAGTTATAACACAAACCTAGAACTGTGAGAAGACTGAAACAATTTGTTACTGTCTTTACTACAGGTCAAAGCTTTATTTACAAATGAAATTCCAAAGAATGTTGAGGGGAGTGTTATTTCAGTCAGAGACCTACAAACTACTTGCTTAGCTATTTTGCATTCCACTTTGTGCCAAATACAGAGATATTTAGAAGAAAGAAAATGAAAAGTAATGAAGTACACATCCAGCCAGAAGGCTTTAAAAATAAGGCAAAATTCTATAAGAAATCAAAATAAAATTCAAATGTTAGTTTTTGTATTTTCAGTAAAAAGTTTTGAACTTTTTGCCTATGCAGTCAGCAAATAGAAATCTGGTTCCAAGAAGACTGCAGACAATGATAACCATTCAGAAGGCAAATACTTCTCAGTGTTTCCGTGTTTCCAATTTGCTGATAGCTGCCAATCAATTTTCACCTGGAAAAGGGGAAAAAAAAAGAGGGAGTGGTTGGATTTCAGAAATCCTTTATATTTTTTTTACTATCAAAGCTTTATTTCAAAAGACACGATGATTCTGGCTGAATGATCTGATATTTTAATGATTTTTACTTTTTTTTAAGTATACAAGAATCATCAGCACCTGGTACCAAGCAAAAAAGCTCCACATGAGAGAAAGCCAATTCTTACTGAAGCTCTGTGTATGTGAAAACATGATTGTGTTTTTATACCATTTAATTTTTGACATTCAGGACATAGGCAATTATAACCTAAGTAACTCTGTACATAAATATTATTCTTGAATTTTCTGTGTTTACTTTTCTTATCAGCAGAATGAAACAATAATTTTCAGCGTCACTATGATATTGTTGCTCAACTTTTGGATGCAAACCTTCAGGTACCTCACAACTTTCAAGAAATCAAGACCTCAGGGAAAATTTCCATCAAAACTACATGTGTCAGATACCTGACACAATGGCAAGATTGTTGTTGGCTTCAAGCAGTCAGGATTTAACTTCAGCTGTCTCAGGCTAGACTGGGCCCGTGAACAGAATTAATCATCACTTCTGGAAAAAAAATTAGGATTTCTGAAAAAATCAAGATAGAGACACAATTAGCATGGAGAACATTTTCTTTCCTAGCTCATTTCTCTATTTTCCTGATGAGAATTCTTCACACTAGATAAAAAGCTTATGTGAAGAAATCATACAACAGCTGCCTAGATTATCAAATTTAGGCTTGGTTAATTAATTACTCTCTACTTGCTTTTCATAAAATTTATACAGCATCATGCATACAATAATCAGGTTCCTGGGGCATATGCCTTACTCCTCTATTTGGCCAGGCACTGTGCTTTATGTGAATAATGTTCTTTCCACTAACAATGAAATCTTCCTCTTTTTAACAGGGTTAATGATGTTTATTCCAACCCACCAGTGTGAAAGCCACTGAATTCAGCCATTGAGTTCTGCTAACAATATAATCTGTCTGAAACCTCAGAAACGAGAATTTCAAGAATTAAAGTTTTTTATTTACTGACTATAAGGAGATCTTCAGAACATTTGCCTGAACTCCAGTTTCTTGCTCTCACCCTCAAGAGAAGGTCACCCTTCTTTCCTGTCAGGTTTAGCAAATCATTCCCCTCCTGTTGTGTACAACTTAGACTAGATGGAGCATACATTCAAAGTTATTTGATTTTTCTGAAACAGAAAATCACACTCTTACCTAAGAATAATTGTAATAGGACTTTTAGTTCCCTTCTCATTCATCTCTCAATTGCCAGGTGGAGCAATAGTTGCACGTATGGAGTTCTCTTTTTGGTTCATTTAATGTAGCTTTCTGTCTGGAGACAAAACAAGTCTTGGCTGTGGCCCCTTGCAGGTCACGAACGCAATAAGGTCAGGCTCCAGTCAATAAATTGCCAGGTGGTTAAGGCTTCTTTAGTATCAGCAGCAATGGCACAACATGTGCATTGAGGAAGATGGACAGAAGCATCTCAATTAAGTGTTGAAACAGTGACAGAGTTTACCACAAAAAAGGATTGAACTGCAGAGAAGCAAAAGCATGTGTGTGCAGAAATGCTTCACTGGTGATTGGTGGTCAATCATTCACACTGTCATCATAATTTAGTATTGAAATGCAGCCGATGGATCCTACAGGGAATCGTTTTATTGGCATCTAAATGCACACACTGTCTTCTTGAAGTATTAAAAACTCCATCAGAAAGGGCACTCGTTTGGAGCACTGCCAAGGACCTTCAGCAATTTGTACCAGTGAGCTCCATATATTATTCACACATTTCAATAAAGCATCTTAGTGCTGAGGTCAACCTCTGTTTCCACTTTCAAAACAAAGTTCCTCTTTTTCACATTTGCAAGATATTCTTCAGAAACACTGTATGTTCAAGCGTAGTAATTTCGTCATATTTTGTGACATTAGTAAGAAGGTTACGAAGGCAATGTAAAGCAGACACACACAGTGCGTTGTCATGTCTTGTCTATTCTAGACTTTAAAATCTTGTGCAAAACAGCAACCATGACAGAAAATCTGCCCTCTCACCCTTTAGCACATTTGTGGGGAGCTATGGGTTATCACAGAGCCTCAGAAGTCAAGTCTCTAGGGCAACAAAAAGTAGTGACATGGATCTCTAAGTACATTTCCAATTGCTGCTTCACTTATAACCTTGCAAACAGCAAACAGCTCAACTCCCTCTGTGTATAATGCACCAATTCTAGCCTTTTTCCATCCCTCCCACATTTAATCCAGTCCAAAGATTAAGAGAGAAAGCTCTTCTACAAAGAGCCTCCACTTTTATCACAGACTCTTTTACAATAAAATAGACAATAACTAGAGTTATTTATTCTTTTTCATTAGTATCTGTCTTGCATGTCAAGGAAAAGAGTTGAGAGGGCTCTATGAAAACACACTTTGAGGACTCCTGCCTTAAAATAAATAGCTATAATCAACATTGCCCACACTTTTCCAGAGGGTCTAGGCCTCTCATTTGTAGGGAAGGTGGCAGAGAGCGGTTCAATGGGACAGAAGAGTTGGACTTCTCTCTCACATACACACCGCTGAAATTCGAAGCCAATGCATAGAGCAGAAGATGCATATAGTCAGTCACCTCCATAGCAAAAGCAAATCCTGTCCATTGTATAACTTGTCACACACAAAAAGGACCTTCCCCTTAAGTATACAATCCTGAGTATATAGATATATCCATGATAGGGTACCCCATCAGCTGGATGAGTCAAAGTACAAATTGTACTTGAGTAAAAAACAATACATGAAATTAACTATGGTCATTTTCAAGTAGCATAATATCTCTCTATAAAAGGTACTCTTTCTGCTTACAGAAGGCTCAAAGTACAGAAAGTACAGAAGACTCAGAGTACAGAGAGATGCTGCACCGTATATCATGCAAACACTTACCGGAGAATAGATCAAAGCACCAAAGAAATTTGTCAGAAGAAACTTGACCTGTTCCCTTTATGAATTTCCATTCAGGTTACAAAATGCAGGCTTTTATTTTTTCTTAATGTGAACAATATAAAACAAAAGTTTATTTGGACAAGAGTATATTCTAAGCAAAGAGATCACACTAATCATCTGAGTACATTTTTTGTTGATTTTTAAATAACTTCTATTTATCAGATTTTCTCAGCAAAATCAGGGAACGTATCCCAATTAATTTTTCCAATAATAACATAGACTTACATACACTTTCTTACACATGACAGTGATGAGTCTGGTACACGGACATCTTGCCGTCAGTTTCTCCCACTTTCTCCCACTTAAAGCACACTCTCTAAATTCTGAGCTAAAGTACAAGACATCCAGAATTTCCTCTTGGGTTTTTGTTGTTGTTTTCTTTGTTTTCCCATGCTCCTTCCCAGAGGGAAATGAATGCCCAAGTCTCAGTATATCTCAATGAATAATGTAGAATTTGCCCTTTGATCTAGTACCCATCATTATCCCAGATAGCTCAGGTAACCCCGCACCAAGCAAAGCAGTTTTGTCCTGACTCCTCGAGCTTTGTAATGTCCTGCCTGCTCCTCAGGCTATGGCAGCCTAGCACATTGGAGGACTTGACCAGCCAGCTGAACCAGCCTTGTGTTTTCACACTAGTACACAACCAAGCAGAAACCTTAGTGAGGAAACAGCAGTTACCAGATTGCTTTTTGACATTGGTGCCATTTCTTAGGTTAATCTGGGGGCTGCTACATTGGCTTCCCTCCAGTGAAGAGTCAAATCAACTCAGGGGACAAAGGCATTTCTAATTTTCTCCATACAACAGAGCAAACATGAGCAAAACCATTAATTCAGATACTAATCTATTACAGGTAATTTGTGAGTAATTCCATTTATTCTCCCCTTCCACTGGTCCTTCTCTTCCAAATTGGAGAGGCTTCTTTGCTCCTTAATCACCAGGGAAAAACAAAAGAGGCACTAACAGTCAAAATACAAAAAAGTGTCAACCGATTCTATAGCCAGAGTACAGAATTTTTTTGATGGGCCCTTCCCTTTGTACAGATAGCCTTGCTAATCTTCACAGAATGGAAGGTATCACCAAGAAGCACAGTGCAAAGGACTGAAAGGTCAAAGGTGTAAAGAATTTTATTTTCTAGAATGTATTTTGCATTATATTTCTAATAGTGCTTCTCCTGACAAAAGCTATTCTGAACACACTGAGTGACAAAATAGAAATTCAACCTCCTGACAATTATTGTCAGAGAACTGGAAATGAGAAATGATGCTCTGAGCCACTGTCCATCTTCCTAACTCTCCCTTAATCTCCCCATGAAGGGCACAAAGTCCAGTTTTCCTGAAAGAAAATTTCCCATTCCTCTTCTGCATGGCACACACATGCAACTACATATTTGGGAACCTATGATCTCTTACTAAGTGAATTCAGCTTGTTCAATCAGAAAAATGAAGTAATCTTCCCACTCCAAACCATCCACTGTATCATTTTCTTGGTGAGTACAATTCATTGTGATTTAAACAAATAATACTAATGCAATTTTCAATCACTTGGGCTAAAGACTGAAGCTAAAACTCCACATTTCATATACACCAGGGGCAGAATGTCTTCTATTACCTCTTATGCTACACTGAGCGTAATAAACTCAAATGACACAAAATCACAGCATGTCTTGTCAGACAGAATGCAGCAGCTCCTTGGGGTAAAGGATCTGTACATTTTTATTTCCTCTTTCATGGCTTTTCATTTACTTACTCCTTTCCATTTCTCATAATTGCTGACTTGGGAGGGCAGACAGCAGAGAGAAAGGTAGGGAGAAAAGACAGGAATTGTGCCAATCTCTGGCATGAAAATGTTGCTTTCTTCTCTATTTTGGCAGTAAAATTTTGCATTAATTTTCTTGCATTACATAACTGTAGCTATCACGGACTTAAGGGGAAACTGTCACAGTATGCAATTCGAAGCTAAAAACCAGGAATGCTTCAGTCTCTATATTCTAGATTTTCACGTGTTCATTGGCATACCTGCTGTAATTGAAGAAGCAGATTCATACCTGAGCACTACAAAATATATAATGAGGTGTAACAGTACAAAAGTTTACTAGACTAAAAGGAAACCTGCAACTGTTTTATTCAGCAAATAAAGCCTGAGAGCACAAAAAAACAATCTGAAAACAAAACCAAACACACATCAGTTTCATTTTCCTTAAAATTAAATGTCCAGGTACATAGCTATCACCCAGAGACTGAGCATTTTGGCACACTAGGGAGTCTGCGAGTGTGAATGAAGGTACTTTTGGCTTCTTTCTCTGCAACCAATTGTCAGGCTACTCTCTCTGTGTATTTTAACAGAGCCTGGGGATTATATACCCTTGTCCCTATTTAGATATGAAAAGAGCCAGTCATACCTGAGGCATTGTTATAAGGACTGCAGGGAGTGCCGGAGCCTGGCACTCCTAAAGGATGACATAAGACAACACCTGTGTTCAATGTAACCAGCTGAATGACCTGCTTAGCCCAGTGGCTGAACCGAAGGAGGAGGTGGAAAGGCTCAGGATTCAGGGAGTGCGAGAGTGGTGGACTGAGTATCTGTGATCCCTGAGGTGTAAGCAACAAGTTGAGGCTTCTCAAGAAGTACAGGATTCCCTATCATCTTCTAGCCAGGTTAACAGAAGGGACCCAAGAAATGGAGGGAAATGGATACAGGTGTCTTCCCAGGGAGGCAGGTGAATCTGGAACATCTTTCATAAAAGGAAAGGCTGCA
>WBNH01008006.1:1210923-1221949 GCA_013401255.1 Urocolius indicus | reverse complement strand
CCGCACCGCACCGCCCCGCACCGCCGGCTGGAAGGCGCCGGGGCTGCCCGCGCGGCTCTCACCCGCAGCACGGTCTCACCTTAGGCCGGGCAGCCTGCGCGGGGACGGCTTGTAGCAGTGCTGCCCTTCCCTGAAGTAGAGGCCGGCGCGGGCGGGAGCGCACAGGCAGCCGCAGAGCAGCAGCAGCAGGGACACCAGGCGCCCGCACGGCCACGCCATGCCCACGGCAGCGACACCGACCCCGAGCCGCTGCCCCGACGCCGGGATTTAAGGGGCTGAGGGGAGGTCCCGGAGGCGGTGCCGGCAGGGGGAGGGAGGGCGGCCGAGGCGGTTCTTCCAGTGCCTCGCTTCGTGTTTGCCGAGGTGTGTCAGCTGGACTCTGTAACGCTGCCTACACGTGACAAGTCGTTAAATCCTTCCCAATGGTCTGTTAATTAGCGTGTCGGGAGATAAGGGACAGATCCTGAACATGCGGCTCCTGGGATGCTCCGTGCCCGAGCCCTCGGGTGAAGCCTTTGTGTCACACCCTCAAAAATGAAGCAGCTGTAATCACGTCGACACTCCTCCCCAACCCCACCCTAAAATAAGAAAAGCCGTTAAAATATCACGAAGATTCGATATATTCAGCTGGGGCTGTGAGGAGGTCTGGTGTCTGGAGCAGCCGCAGCCCCTGTGTGCTTCACCTTTGCCCTGAGACATCAGTGTTGTGCAAGGCAGTGCTCAGTCACCTTGTGATTGCACAGAGCCAGACAGGCTGGTTTTTTTGGGTTGTTTTTTTGCTAGTCCCAGGTTTTGAATTTCTCAAGCCCCCTTTTTTTTTTGTGTTGCGATTTACAAAGAAATACAGGCCTGTGTTCATTTTTAAGGCTATTCTTCAGCATTTACAAGATTTGGTTTGAAGGTTCTCCGTTGTCTTCTGTAAGATTTAGTCCATAGCAAAAATAGTTTTCTAATTTTCACAGAATTGTAGAATGATGAGGTTGGAAGGGACCTCTGGAGATCAAACAGCCCAAGCCCCTGCTAAAGCAGGTTCATCAAGATCAGGTCACACAGGAACGTGTCCAGACGGGTTTTGGAAACCTCCATGATTTTCCTGCAGAAAGTTTATCTGTGTGAGTAGACTGACAGTTGTCTTTGTGTTGGCTAGAACTTTCACATTTGGTAGACAGGTTTAGTAAACCACAGACAGTTCTGCCCTCATAGCTTTTCTTCCTTAGCTCTCGGCCCTTCTTATGAAAAGTGTGTCAGAGAAACTGAGGCACTGAGAGCCACTGCAACAAAAGGAACAGCAGAGCAAGAACTGAGCCTGCCTGCTGTGTGGTTGACCTTTTTGTCAATTCATGGAATGACCTAAACTCAACAGGAGCTGTGGTTGTGGCAGTAAGGCTCAAGTTAGGGCATCAACCAGCAGAGGATTTTACATGCTGCAAGCCCCAGGTTTTTGTTGTATTATAGATCATCAGTGTGGGGAAGGTAACAAACAGCTCAGTTGGCCACTTTGATTGTACCAAACCCCTTTTGTTTAAACATGGGGACTCATTATACTGATGGTAATTTGCACTGGGTAGCTTTACTCCCTTATTCCCTTTGGCCCACTTGCCAGAAGGATGCAGTCTTGAAGTATTTTTTTCTTACTAACTGAAATGAAAATGTGAAGTTAGGTAGCTTTTATTGCCTGTTGAATGCAATGGTTTTTGGTAGTGCTCCTGAGGGTGATGTAACTAGCCCAGATTAGTTGAGACTAGCATCAGCTCATCTGGTGGCCGTTCATAGATCTTGGTGGCCAGTAGCCAGGCTTGTCTCCCACTGAATGGATCTTCTCTGCTACTGTGAAAAGCTAGTTCCTCCCCCAAAAAACATATTAATCAATAAAGTATCCCACAATGCCTCCTTGCACATGTGTTTGTTGCTAGTGAGCACCGTGGTGACATTAAACAAGAAAAGCCAACCAAGAAAAGCAGCAAAACAACCCCACAATAACAAAAAAACCTGGCTTGTTTGTTGTTTAGCTTAGGCCAGTCCACAGGGCTTTGGTATCTAGGGCCCACTCTGAGGACAGTGGAAGCAGTGGGCAGTCTGATAATAGGCACTGTGGGCCAGGCTGCTGACGGCTGTGCCGTGCCAGGCTGCTCCTAATCTCCTCAGTGCCAACGGTCCTGCCGAGCCCCGTGGCCGCCAGCAGCTCCTCTCTCTGCTGACGCTCCCACTGCTAATCTGCAGGAGCAGCTGCTGGATGGCTGGGCCTGGGAAGCAAGCTTGGGCAGTTAACAGGCCTGAGGGTTCTCAGAGCTGAGGGATGACGGGTTTGCAAACAAAACCTACCAAGAAATAGGCGTTTTGGTGTAAAAGCAGACTTGGACGTTCACAGAAATGCAGTTGGAGAGGAGAGGGCAAAGAGGCACAAAACCAACTCTACTTCTCAAAGCACCTCAGGTACTTTGTGTCATGTGCCATAATCTTTAAGACTCTATAAGGAAGTGCTTCAGAGGAGGCACATGATTCCAGGGAGCTATTTTTAGCAAGACAAAAACCCCAGTGTGAAGCGATTGCATATTTCTTTCACTTCCCCATTTTTTTTCTCTTTGCTTGTGAGATGTTCTCAGTGAGCATATTTACTGCTGAAACTATTTTGCCAAATTTTTGGGACAGTGAATTAGTGTCTTCAGCTTTTTCATCAGTTGTGGCCACTGTAGATTAATACATTGCATTTTAAGCTCAATCTGTTTAGTGTCAGTAGTTAGTTCTCTGACACAGTGTCCATGCAGCTCCCACTCAGAATACAGCAACTGAACATCCAACTCAGAACTACACGATCATTTTTAGTTAACTGTAGCTGGAGAAAACAAATGTGAAATGTGCATGAATAAAATTAAATTTGTTTTTAAAGTCAATGCCCAAATAACCTTTCCAGCATTTTGTCTTCAGAAATCATAGAAGATATCTGGCTGCCAATGTAAAGAAATGAGTAAACTGCTCAGAGAATACTGATTTTTTTAGCAAATGAAAAGACTATTGTGTTTTAGGAAACAAAATGAATCTACCTGAATTTGTATCGCTCCCTACTGAGGATGGCTCGTAGAGAATGACAGTGTTTGCTGGCTGCTGCTTCTTTTTTTGCAATGTGCTATTAGTGCTGAACTTTGTCTTCAGAGCAGTTGTCAGTTTCTGCACTGGCTGGTGGAAGAAGTGGAAGTCAGCTGTGGTGGGGAAGTCTGGAGTAAGCTGATTTTTCTCCTGGAACAGTATGGAAGCTCAGAGATTCCTTATCTCTGATAACCCATGAAGTGGTGAAGTAGTTGCTTTCAGTGAGTCAAGACCTTCCACTGTCATCTTTTTATACAAATTAATTTAAGGTGCTTTCCAAATTATCGTTCTTTTTCCTGTCCTTAAAAGGAACACTTGCAAAGCTGTGACACTAGTCTGATGTAATAAAGCTACTACATGCTTCCAGAAGCCATTCTGTGTTTCTGTTGCTGAGTGATATTAGTGCTGTTTATCAGCAGGCAACATGACCGTGCCATGTTTTGCTCAGCCTTGCATCATTTCCTTTAAGTAGTTCAAACATTTGACACAGTGAGCACTGTAGTTAACTCCAGTGGAACTGGGCTTTCACCTCCAGCATTTTCATGGCAGCATCTGAAATACATATCAGATACAGGAAAATAAGGAAGATTATAAATGCTGTATTTCTAGTGGCAGGAAAGGAAAAGAGAGAGAGAGAGAGAGAACATGTTTATGCAAATTAGTCCCAAGTTGATTCAGGTTTTAGATCTGAAATCACTGGGTCCTTATTAAATAATGTTTGAGTAACTTGTATCACTGGGAGGGCAGTGTTATATTTATGTATTACAAGGTAATTTTTTGTTACTGGTCCTATCCTTCTCCTTCATGCAGTTAGACACTGAGAATGATGCCTAGTGAACAGCAAGTTTGCCTGGCAATGCACCACTGAATGTTTTGATTCTAGGAGGCTACTGCTCAAAACTCGTTATTGATTTTATTATGGATATTGTCCCGTATGACTCATGTGATGGAAGAAACACACGTGCTTCATAAACTAAGATTGCTCATTTTTGGCTATACTCTCTATATATGCATAAAATGTTATATTTGTTTAAATATAATGTAAACAAAATGCTGAAAGACAATGTCAAAGAATCAAAGGATCTTAAGGGTCAGAAGGGACCTCGAAAGATGTCTAGTCCAATCACCCTGCCAGAGCAGGACCACCTGTACAAGTCACATTGATATTTATGAATCACACTTTTTGCTGCACAGGAAACTGGAATTCATTTTAAGGGAGTGTGTGTGACAGTTTCCCAAGCGACTCAGAAATGTACCTGTTCTCTTGGACCCTGTACACAGGCAGTGAATAGGTGCTTTGCCTCCTGGTGAAGTGCTTTGATGAGCAGCCTGAAGAGCTGGCTACTCCCCTTCCTGGCTGAGTGACAGTCCCACTCTATAAAAGGCCCTTTGGGGTGGACTGCACTGGGTGTAGCTGATAAAGCAGCAGAAAGAGGGCTTGGTTTGGGGACTGCAACTACAAACCCTGTGTTAGGTTGGAGCCATCAACAGGTCTGAGCTACACAGCAATGCGTGAAATTGTGCATCTTCAGATTGGCCAGTGTGGGAACCAAATTGGAGCTAAGGTAAGGTCTCTTGTCCATAATGGTCACGGGCAGTAAGGGTCAGCAGTGGTGGCAGGTTAAACACTGCTAATGGATGGGAACTTTTGGGAAGAACAACTGCTTTGCTAACTCTGTGGCAGAGTGACTGTGACTATTTGGAGATGAAAGTGATGGGCTTGTTGCTCAAGCACCGGTTGATGTTGAGGCTGTCAAAGAAATGATGGCACAGTGATTGTTGAGTGCTCCAGAGCATTCAGGCTGAGACTCATATTCTCAGGGGCACTAATCTGGTCTGTGAAATCCTGGGACAAGTGAAGGAGCCAGTAATTCCAAGGCTGCAAAGTTGTGATGTCAGTACATTAGTTCTGACATAGAGCAGTAATCATGCCATATTATAAAAATTAAAATGGGGTTGTGTTAGTCAACAGGATGACCTGTGCTATCAGTGACCAATTAGACCTTTCTGAGTGGCATAAAGTGTAGTTAAGGATTCCTGCCTAACTGGCCTCCTGTGAGAGGTGCTGGTGTCACTTGGAGTACTCTTGTGTAGTTCAAACACTGTCACGCTGTTATTTAGAAATAAGTCACTCATTGCTTACCTTTGTGCTAGGAGAAAAACAAAACCAAAACGAGAACCTCCTTAATACATTGCTTTTTGCTATGGTGTCCTTTCTTTTTTTGCTATTGATAAGTAGAGAGTTGTCAGGAAAAAAAAAAACCTATCTGCGTTAATTTGTGGCTGGAAGGTCTTTGGAGACACGATAGCTGAAGGATGGTTCTGGCGTGTTCATTTCTTGCTCACACAAACGTCAGCTTGATTCCTTTCATTGGAACCTGAAGCTGTGGATGGACAGGGAATGTCTTATTAGACTCAGATAGTTAGAATGCAGCCAGTGTGACAGTCAAAAGATTTGTATTTTTTCTGTTGGCTTTTATCTGGAAACTGCTCATGTGTAATACCTGTAGAAAGGGACACACTAATCACCACACACATGCTGGCAATGGTGTATTTGTACACTGAAAACAAGACTGGATGCTAAACCAGGAGACCTTTAAAATTAAAATAGCCTGGTCATTACAGAGTGTGGGTGTGTCTACATTACAGTGCTGTGTCTGCTGCCTAGATAAGAGCCCCAGTATAGGACATCCATATGAATGTCAAGATAGGACATTTAGGACGAACATCTGTTTGTGGAAAGCATTGCTCACTTACAAATGTGTTTGAGGCAGCTTTGCTGTGCCACAGTCCCACTTGTGCATGACAGCCTCAAAGCAACCCTCCCCAGTCCACCCCCAGCCCTGACTTTTTTAAGCTCATTAACAACTAGCACCTGAGTTAATTAACTAATATCAATTTTCCTTTACTGTAAAGGGAACAACTTGAGGGCCTCCAACTGGTACATGGGTGATAGATAAGCAGCATAAGTCGCCTACTAAACTTTTGCCTTGAACTTATTTGAGGAGGGAGGGAGAAGCAGATACCTGCTCTAATCTAATACATCAATGGCAAACCGTCTCCCACTTCAGGCACAGTTCCCACTTTATGTGCAGCCAGGCAGGAGCCTGGAGTTGAACACATTGTGCTGGGAAAAAATCCCCACAAACCAAACAACCTTTTGATGAGTGTATTGAATATCCTTTCTCCTTTTGCAGTTCTGGGAGGTGATAGGTGATGAACATGGAATTGACATCACTGGAAACTACTATGGGGATGCATCCCTGCAGCTTGAGCGCATCAACGTGTACTTCAATGAGGCTTACTGTAAGTGCTGAGCACTCAGGCTGTTGGCAAGTTGCAGAGCCAACATGGAAGTTAAAATAAGTCATAATTGAAAAAAAAAAAAAGCCCAAATGCCTTGAGGTGGATTGGCTGTTTTGAGAGTAGATGATAAGCCTTTCTTTCTGGCTTCTAACAATAATTGGTCATGTTCCTTTTGTTTTGTCCTAGCCCATAAGTACGTGCCCCGTTCGATCTTGGTGGACCTGGAGCCTGGTACGATGGACAGTGTACGATCCAGTAAAATAGGCCCACTCTTTCGACCAGACAATTTTATTCATGGTATGTACAGCAGGCTGTCAGCAAAATAACTAGGGTCAACTGTCCTAAAACTGCCTTTTATCTCCCTTTAAACATTTCTCTTGTTAACTTTGTGGCTGTTCTTTCTGTATTTCTGGTTACAGGCAATTCAGGTGCTGGAAACAATTGGGCTAAGGGCCATTACACAGAAGGTGCTGAACTGATTGAAAACGTCATGGATGTGGTCAGGAATGAGTGTGAGAGCTGCGACTGCCTCCAGGGATTCCAGCTCATCCATTCACTTGGTGGTGGTACTGGCTCGGGTATGGGCACGCTCCTCATCAACAAAATCAGAGAAGAATATCCCGACAGGATTATGAACACGTTCAGTGTCGTGCCTTCACCCAAGGTGTCCGACACAGTCGTAGAGCCGTATAATGCCATCCTCTCCATCCATCAGCTAATAGAGAACACAGATGAAACCTTCTGCATTGACAACGAAGCTCTATATGATATATGTTTTAGAACTTTAAAGCTCACCAATCCCACCTATGGCGACCTCAACCACTTGGTGTCCCTAACGATGAGCGGTGTCACCACCTCACTCCGTTTTCCTGGCCAGCTGAACGCAGACCTGAGGAAGCTGGCTGTTAACATGGTGCCTTTTCCTCGCCTGCATTTCTTTATGCCAGGCTTTGCTCCGCTGACAGCTCGAGGTAGCCAACAGTACAGAGCCCTCTCAGTGCCAGAGCTTACTCAACAGATGTTTGATGCCCGGAACATGATGGCAGCCTGTGACCCTCGGCGTGGGCGCTACTTGACCGTGGCGTGCATCTTCAGAGGCCGAATGTCGACCAGAGAAGTAGATGAGCAGTTGCTGGCTATTCAGACAAAGAATAGTTCCTACTTTGTGGAGTGGATCCCTAATAACGTCAAAGTGGCTGTGTGTGACATACCACCACGAGGCTTGAAGATGGCAGCTACCTTCATTGGCAATAACACAGCCATTCAGGAGCTCTTCATCAGGGTCTCTGAACAGTTCTCAGCTATGTTCAGGAGAAAAGCGTTTCTCCATTGGTACACCGGCGAAGGGATGGATGAGATGGAGTTTTCTGAAGCAGAAGGTAACACCAATGACCTTGTGTCTGAGTACCAGCAGTACCAGGAGGCCACTGCAGATGTTGAGGAATATGAGGAGGTAGAAGCTGAAGCCAGCCCAGAAAAGGAAGCACAATGAAAACAATGGTAATATCAAAACATTCTCCAAATAAGCCTGTTGGCTCTCACTAAAGAAAAAGCAATAGCCATCATCTGCATACTGAAAAATAATGCCTTCCTTAACACTTTTTTCCTCTGCATCTGGCCAAAATATATCCAATATTGCAATGCAGTCCTCTTGAAATTAATGGAAGCTATGCTTTACTCTCCTAGATAATTGTTGACACCGAATCTCTTCCAAAAAAAAGAGCCACTAGAAAGACCAGTTATCTGGTCACAGCCTTTCTTGTAAATGTATTCACTTTTAGAATATTACTACCAGATACGGAAGGTAACATACAGCCTCTGTGTCTGTGTATATATGTATGAGGATCGTAAGCAACAGCAGAATATGCTGTCAGCTTATCAAATCTATTTATTCTCAGGTAAAACCAGTCCCTGTTTAGTTTGTGAACTTGTTTCTAGTTTAGGAATATCTGCACCTCTTTAGTAAGGCCCATAAAGGCAGAATGTTATCACAACTCCACAGGCTGATGTAGAGCTGCAGCCAAGCTCTGGTCCTTAAACTGCCAGGAGGAAAAGGGGAAACAACACAGGGCAAAAGACTGATTGTGCACATTCTTTTGTTTGTTTGTTTTAAAGAAGGAGAAGTACTTCCACAGTTCTATCACCTTGCTGTCTTATACTATTGCAGAGCTTGTATTCATTATCATTGTGTGGTTTGTTCCCATTTCAAACTGAGCTGTGAACACCGTGTAAAAGTTTTGCTGTGGGTTTGTTCTGGATTTTTTTCCCCCTTGTACTAACTAGTATAAATTTTCTTTCTATCATTCAGTACAGCAAAGTGGATAGAATGGTTTGCAGCTAGTTAAGAGACGAGTTCAACAGCAATCACCAAGTAAAAAATGTATTGTGGCCTCAGGACAAGTTTCTTGCCATGCACAGCCATCTACTTAACACTGTATTATAATACTATTTAAAATAAAAAATATATACCAATCTCTACAATACTTTAACACCTGAAACATTTGACAGACAAAAAAAAATCAGTTTATTATTCTAAGGACGAACTTCAAACTACATGAAAAAAATGGAGCTTGTTTTATTATACTCAGAGGAGAGTTTATTATACACTGTGAAGGATGTAAGAGCTCATGTTCAAGGCAGCAGCATTAGTGTCTAAGGGAACACAAACCCAAGGCCAATTCTGGATGCCCACTGGATTTTTTCCTGTGAAGTGGGGCACTGTTGCACTTGCTGTGAAGACACAGGAACATGCAAACTCCTCCCCCAAACCATGACAGCTTAAACTATGCTCCTCCCCAACCAAGAGCTGATGGAGCATCACCCTCCACAGTGTTTCCCAGTGAGCAAAAGACCCTCTCTCCCCAGTAAAGAGACAAAGAGGTGATGAGGTCAACCAACAAGCATGTGATCAGAGCACAGCCCAGAGGTTTCTGTACCCACTGCTCAGGATTCCTGACAGCTTTGGGGACCGGATCCCGTGCAGCACATCCATGCCATTCCTTAACTGTAACCCTAAGCCTCATCAAATTGATTCGCACAGAGTTTTGTTCTGAGCTCAAACAGAGGATGAACACCACGAGGACAGGGAATTTTAAAGCCATCAGCATACCACTTCCAGCAGAGAGACCGAGAGAGGTATTTTGCATTACCAAAACCAAATGCTACAGTCTCTCCTGTCACAGGTTTTAGTTAAGAGATCCTTTTTTTCCAAAGTAATGATTAATCATTGAAGTGAAGCAGGGATAAACGTTTTTAATGATTAAATCTGTTAGTCATTTATATACCTGAAATATCAGCATGAAATTCAACAAGAGATTTGCCTTAAACACGTGCTACTGAAGAGCTGATCGTGATAAAACCAATCTGCTAGTTTAATGCAAGTGAAACACAAAGATCTCTGTGAAATGGGGTACTTTGCTTCAAGAGGAACAACACTTACTAAGCACACATTAACAGAAATTACATTTATTAGCAAGATTATAATACAGAGGCAAGTTTTCCAGTCAAGGTGATGACATTATCCTGCAGAATCTTGAGCTTGCCCACAGCTTTGCAGTTGGCTGTTATTCACCATAGGTCAGTTTCTGTGAGAGATTTAAAATACAAGTTATTAGATTCAAGAATATGTACACGGCGCGCTTTAAACAAAAGGTAGTAGTATTAACCTCAGATCAGGATCAGAAGCTGTTCTACTTAGAAGAGATTTCAGCTGCTCCTGATGTCTACGCTATCGGAAATGAAGGTGCGAGCAGCATCTATCCTTCACAGACAGCACATCACCCTTGCAAAAATAAGTCTGCTGATGGGTGAAACAGTAGGTCAGAGAGGCTGACAGCTTAATAAAGTCAGAGCCTGGAGATGTCTGACCACCACTGCAGAAACCTGCTGTTTTACCCAAATCCATGAGAACTTTAATCAGACCTCCAATTGCTGAAAGCAGGGCTGGATAGAACATCCCATTCCACCGAGCTAATGACATTAAGCCGTTTCCCATCCCACACAGAATCAGGACGCAGAGACAGATGGACACGTTTGCCCTAAAGCAGCCATCAACCTGCCCTTTTACATCCAGCACGGAGCGACCCGAGCCCGTCATTAACCAGCGCGGAGCAGCCCCCGCTCGCTGCGCTCACTTACTCTCTATTCCTTCTTGGGCTTCACGGTTTTCACGGTGGCCGCCGCCGCCCTCTCCGCCTCCGCTCTGTACTGCGGCTTCATGGCCGCGCGCACCGCCTGCGCGCAGATCTGCGAGTAGCGGATGTAACTGCAGGGCGGGAGACAAGACGAGGTGAACCCCAAACCCGGCCCCGACGCCTCCCCTCCCGCCCTCCCTGCGCGGGCCTCGCCCGTGCCCGTTGCGGCCGCGGCGAGCGGAGCCGCGCGGGCGGTACCTGAGCCCGGCCTGTCGCCAGTACGCCACCATGGCTGCGGCTGCCGGACAAGGTCAGCGCTCGCCATAAGTGGAAGCGGCGCCGCGCCGCGCCCCAGCCAATCAACAAGCAGGACCCATCCTTCCGCCAATCGGAATCCGAATCGCTTCAGGCAGCCCGACCAATGGCAACTGCCCAGCCGCTCCTCCAGTTACAAAGCGCTGTCCCGCGGCAGCGGGCGGGCAGAGGGCGGCGGGCGGCGGGGG